>QJPP01004662.1:30000-125004 GCA_003996215.1 Jaltomata sinuosa
GATTTTAAAAAGCTATCGACATAAAAATAAAATCAGAAAAAAAAATTAGAATTTCCTCGGTGACAACTTATTAAAGAGAGAGATTTTTATTTATTTATTTAAAACTGGAGACTCTTTGAGATAATTTTTTTTTTCATAAGAAATATTTATGGTTGAGAGAGACTACAGTAAAGGTGCATTGATAAAAATAAATTTCTTGATTAATGGAGATGGTTACTAGTATCATTTAAATTCATTTATATTATTACATTTATTTATTTTTTCAAAATGCCATATTTGTTAAAAAAAAAAAAGGTGTTATATTTGTTACTTCTTAAAAAATATGTTATTATTGTATATAATTCTTACTAAGTGATTTGATCGGTAAAAATCACTAATTTTTAACATAACTTTGCCTCAAATGTCAAAATTGAAAAACCCAATTAGAGTCCACAGTGTTTGACTACTTTGGTTCATTGTTTTTCGAACTACTTATCATAATTTTGTTGTATTATATAGTTTTAGCAAACACTCCTTGTACCAATTGTTTGAGTGTAAACAAGGGATAGGAACCCAAAATGTACTATAAATGTACCACCAAATAGTACTGATAATAACGATATTTTTATATATATCTTTTTCTTGCTTAAAAGATTCCTACAGCTTGTGTGCCAGACAAAGCAATTACATCAATTGTGGAGAATATACCAAAGCATAAGAGACTATTTAATTATAGGTTGACAATCACTATTTTGTCCAAACTATAAAATGATAATATCAATTTAGAGAATCTTTCATAAAATAATAATCCAAAGTATGTAAGTTTTGACTTGACTTCCCAAACTCCTTTTTCTTAATTATTCTTTGGAAATTTTTTATATACAATTCAAAACCTTGTTCATTAAAGTTGTGTTTGTACTGCCAAACCTACCCATGACGTAAGACTTTTATTTATATTTCAAGATCTACATAATTGACTATCTTATTATTTCTCTATTCCTTGACTAATTATTTTTCTTAATAGGCATTTAGATATTAAAAAGGTAATATCTGAAAAAAAGGTTGAATAAATATTTGAAAGTTTAAATTGTGTTTGAATATGCATTTAACTTGAGAAAAAGTACAAGTTTTGTAAGTGAAAACAATCACTTAAAATTAGTCAAAACTACTTTTTTCAAACTTAAAACTCATCTCTAATTTTTTTATTTACAAAAATTAGTTCAATGTATAACCAAACATTATATTGATAAAAAGGGAAAATAATCCATGTCCAAATGGGCCCTTAATGATACTAAATTGGTTCATCAAGGATATAATCTTGTCATTAAACCCCCCCCCCCCCGACCCCGAGAGCGGTAAGTGTGATGAAAGGGCTCCATTGAATTTTCTTGTTGAAAGTTTATATTGTACAAATAAGTAAAAATTATTTCTTGAATATACGTGAATTATTGAATCCCCTTGATAGTTAGGTGTATTTACCCCCACTACAACTTTGTGATTTTTTAATCTCCTAGTGTAACGATCTTTTCTGTCGTTATGTGTGAGCTAATCGTGCAAGAATCAGGGTTAGAACTCTTTCAAAATTGAAAGTTGAAAATTTCAGGCTAGGCTAGTCTTGGATGAAATCCGAGCAAGGTGAGGTCCAGGGCAATTCGGGGAGGGATTGGGTTAAATAATTAAATCTTAGTTTGTTCTTAGATTAGCTAAAGCGTTAAGGAGTCCATAGGACTTTTCAAAAATGAATTCGGGTGAGTAGAATTTCCAATATCGAACTTGATATAAAAGAGTTGGTCTGGGACGTCATGATTTTAGGGTGTATTGTGAAAAAAAACAAAACTGGGAGGATTTTTGAGCTTATGTTCCATCACACCCGCTATAGCGGGTGGCAGGCTGCTACCGCGATGCCGCTATAGAGGAGAAATTCCAGTTATAGCGGGAGTCAGAGTAGGTCAACTCTGCTATAGCGGGAGGCTTCTGATATGGCGGTACCGCTATAGCGGGATTAATCGTTATTAATGCAGAATTTTCACCAAAAATGTTCATTATTTCACAAAAATATTTTGAGGAAGACAGAGGCGATTTCGGGTGATTCTTATCATTTTTCCATCAGAATTCTTCGTTAAGGTAAGTATTTTATCCTTGTAAACTAGTACTTCGATGCCTATGGCTTAGAATCGGTAGTTACAGGCCTTGTGAGGATTTAGCTTGACCTAAGATGAAATTTCTGGTGTAAAGGGGATTATAAGGTATAAAATCCCGGGTTTTTGATTTAAAGTTGTTTATTCATTATTTCATTACCGTAATTCACTAGTGTAATTATAGAATTGGTAGTTTTTTGGTGAATTATTGGTGGGAAGATCCTAGTATGGGTAGAATAATCATGAATTTGGCCTGGAGATTTGGGATTAGGTTATAATCCTCAATAATTGAGGCCATGGATTGAAATATTATTGTATTTCTGTTTTAGATCATAATCAAGTCGAGGTTGTCAGAAAAGAGAAAGCTAAGGTTCGGTAGAGTATTTCATGCTTGGATTGAGGTAGGTGATGGTTACTTGTAACTCAATTTGTGTTATGTATGCATAATAACTGTCTCATTAGTATTACTTGCAAAATATGTGTTCAGAAAAAAAGAATGAATGTTAAATGATATCTTAAGTGTTAATGACATGTAATGAACCTGTTTTAAAATGCTTGTTGGTTGTACAAGTGTGGTATGTTAGCATTGTGATTGTGATTGTTGTAATATCTTTGATTCATTAGTTGGACCGGGTACCACGCCTGGTATAGTTCTATCATTCATTAGTTGGCTTGGGTACTACGCATGATACAGGTTTATTTATTGGTTGGCTCGGGTACAACGCCTGGTACAGGTTCATTTATGGTTAGCTTGGGTACCACGTCTGGTACATGTTTACTTGTTATTTGCGTGTGTTGGTTCCTTGAGTGAACTTGGCTTATTTATTGTAAAATTATTCTTACATGTTGGTCCCTGAGTGGCCGGGTTGGTGTTTTTAAGTGCTAAGGTAGTTTTTTATGTAAATAGGGATTGCATGTTAAGCGCCATAGATGATGTCCTAGGGATCTTTGAATGGTCCAGATTACTTGAAGAATGTGACATAATTTTATGTGGTTTATTACTTGTAGTTTTGACATGTCTTATATGGTTTTTAAGTCAGGTTGTTGACTGGGAGTCTTACTGGTATTCATTTGACTTGGCTTATTGCATGTTTGTCCTGTTATACTATGTTATGGTTTTATATTCATATTTCGTATTTTGAAGCTGACCAATGATTCTATCAGTACACTATTGTTCTTGTATACTGATATTGCATGTGCTCTTTTTTTGTTCAGTACTGGGCATATTCTGGCGGCTGCTTCAAGACCTCAATTGTAAGTTAGGTGACTTTCGAATTCAAGGGTGAGCTGCATCTTCTGGGCTACCATGAATTCTTCAGTTATTTTTATTCCTTTGTTCGGACTTAGACTCTTTATGTTTTAGGGTTGCATCCCCGCCTTTCAGACGTGATTAGAATTTTGGTATACCACTTTCAGATTCTAGGAGTTTATTTTCGAAGGTTTTTCTATTTTTCTATTTAAGATGTGAATCTTGGTTTTTATTATTGAAGATAGTTTTAGCTATTTAGTTTTTGTTAAGTGTTGGCTTGGTTAATTGATTCTCCCACTGAGGGTTTAGTGTAGGTGCCACTCATGGTTGCTTAGGTCGTGACAAGGAGAATATTAGAGCCCTAGGTTCATTGATCTCTTTGTACCAAAATGGGTCTAGTAGAGTCTTGAGAAATGGTATGGAGACGTCTGTACTTTTCTTCAAGAGGCTATAGGACCTTAGAAAACTATCCCTTCTTTCTTCCTTCGTGCTATAACTTAATTGCAATTGGTATTTGGCCTTCTTCATTCTTTTATCTTCATATGGTAAATAATAGGCAGAATATAGCAAGGGCAACAACTCTAGCTACGGGACCGACAGTTCATGGGCAAGGTAGGGTAGGGGAAGAGGGAGAGCAACACTCGCTAGGGGTGGAACTCAAGTAGAAGCTGACCAGAGGCCAGCGACACCTCCCCCACCCCATATCATGTTAAGGAGGCTGAGGTAGTTCACGAGGATCGTGCGGAATCAGAGATGGCAGCACCGTTTGGAGGTGCAAGTCTTCCCCCTATGTCTTCTGAGGTTACTCAACAGGTGTTGGCTTTCCTGATTAGGTTGGCTGTTACTGGAGCCACTCCCACTATGTCGGCTACTCAGGTTATGGGTGCCCATTCCGCTGTCACTTTAGCTCCAAAGATAGATGAGGCTTTAGGTACAGATGCATTCTTCCATCCGGTGTTAGGCTCTATCATGATCGGGATCGAGCATGAATTAGTGACTAAGTTCTTAAAGATGAAACCTCCTTCATTCCATGGTATAGAAGATGAGGATGCTTTTGAGTTCATTTTGGATTGGTATGAGAGGCTGCACAAATTGGGAATTGTACTGTAATATGGGGTTTAGTTTGTGACTTTCTAACTTCAAGGAGATGCCAAGCTATGGTGGAGAGCCCATGTGGAGTGTCATTCGTCAGTCTTGCCTTCAATTACTTGGGCTCAGTTTCATGCCCTATTTTTGGAGAAGTATGTGCCACGTACTCTAAGAGATGACAAGAAGGATAAATTTCTGACTCTTGAATAGGGTAACATGTCTGTTGCATCTTATGAGGCTAAGTTTCATGCCTTGTCTCGCTATGCTATCCAGCTGTTGGGCACTGAGGAGGAGAGAATTCAGTTATATGTTAAGGGCCTGAATATTGATTTGCAGGTTCTGTCTGTTCACATGACCTCTGCAGAAAGGAGCTTCAATGAGGTGACTGATTATGTGAAGAAACTAGAGGGAATTAAGCAGGTCGAGCAGGCTAAGGTATTAGCTAAGAAGTCCTGAAGTGTGGGTTATTTTAGTGGTTCTTATTCCATAGGTACCAGCCAGCATGTTCATTCAGCTCGTCCTATTCAGTTAACCTTTCCAGCTTCTACCGGTGGTCATTCAGGGGCTATTCAGTAGTCTCCAGCTACTAGAGGCTAGGGGGCTTTCTATTCTTCGGTCAATAGGCCCTCTCTTGAGCGAGGTTGTTTTCATTGTGGAGATGTGGGTCACTTCAAGAGAGAGTGCCCTCTGAGACAGGCAGGAAATCAGGTGCAACAACAATCCAGGGCTATGGTTCTAGCAGGTGGAGGTGGCAATGGCAGGGGTCATCCACAGGGTGGGCAAGCTAATAATCAGGAAGGCCGTGGTATTAATAGAGGTAATGGTAATGCAGGAAAGGGTGGAGCGCAACCTGCTAGAGAGGTTGCCCGGCTTAATGATAGAGCTTATTGTTATGCCTTCCCGGGCAAGTCTAAGGTCGAGGCATCTGATACTACGATAATAGATACTATTCTCATCTGTGTCCAGATGGCTTCTGTTTTATTTGATTCAGATTCCACTTACTCTTATGTATCTGTTAGATTTACCTTGGGTCTGTACTTGGTCAGTGATGTTCTTGATTCTCTTGTGCATGTTTCTACTCCGGTTGGAGAGTTTATGGTAGTGACGCATATGTACCATTTATGCTCTGTTTTGTTTTTGAGTTTTTAGACTTGGGTAGATTTGGTTATATTGGATATGTTGGATTTTAATATTATTCTGGGTATGACTTGGCTATCTCCTTATCATGTTGTTTTGAACTATAATTCTAAGACATTGACTCGAGAGATGCTGGGTATGGATAGACTTGAATGAGAGGGTGTATATAAGCTTAATCCAGTGAAAATCATATCCTTTGTTTGGGCTAGAAAGCTAGCGGGGAAGGGGTATTCAACCTTTCTGGCTCATCTTTGAGATGTTAGTGCGGAGTCCCCTTCTATTGAGTCGGTCCCTGTAGTTTCTGAGTTTCAGGAGGTATTTCCTATGAATTTGCTTGGTATGCCTCCAGACAGGGGTATTGACTTCTGTATAGATATGGAGTCGGGCACTTGCTCAATCTCTATTCTTTCTTATCGAATGGCTCCAGTAGTGTTGACAGAACTCAAAACTCAGTTATAGAAACTTCTTGATAAGGGATTTATTTCCCAGTGCTTCTCCTTGGGGTGCTTCGGTGTTGTTTCTTAAAAAGAAGGATGGTATCATGAGAATGTGTATAGATTACAGACAGTTGAACAAGGTTACCATCCAGAATAAGTATCCCTTTCCCCGCATAGATGATCTTTTTGACCAATTATAGGGTACTTCAGTGTTTTATAAAATTGACTTGAGATCAAGGTACCATCAGCTGAAGATTAGGCCTGAGGGTATACCTCAGACGACTTTCAGGACTCGATATGGGTATTATGAGTTCCTAGTAATGTTATTTGGGTTGACCAATGCACCGGTGTCCTTCATGAGCTTGATGAATGGTGCTTTAAGTCATTCTTGAATTCTTTTGTGATAGTGTTTATTGATGACATTTTGATTTACTCCAAGAGTAAAGAGGAACATGCAAATCATCTTCGTATTATTTTGGGAATTTTGAAAGAGAAGCCGTTGTATGCAAATTTTTTGAAATGCGAGTTCTGATTATCTTCAGTTCTATTCTTAAGGCATGTGGTTTCAAAAAAAGGGGGTGATAGTAGATTATTAGAAGATTGAGGTGGTTAAGATTTGGGTTCGTCCTAGCTCTGTAACTGAGGTTAGGAGTTTCGTGGGTCTTGCTAGCTACTATCATAGGTTTGTCAAGAATTTTGCATCTATTGCTACTCACTTTACAAGGTTGACTCAGAATGAGGTACCATTTGATTGGTCTGATAAGTGTGAGGAGAGCTTCCAAAAGCTCAAGACACTTTTGACTATAACTCTTATTCTCTCACTGCCGGTCGAAGGGTAAGGATTTTATTGTATTTTGTGATGCTTCATATTCGGGTTTTGGTGTTGTATTGATACAGGATGGGAATGTCATCGCTTATGCTTCGAGGCAGTTGAAGCCTCATGAAAAGAATTATCTGACCCATGATTTAGAATTGGTAGCAGTGGTGTTTGCACTTAAGATCTGGAGGCACTATCTCTATGGTGTCAAGTGTGAGGTATTCACATAACATCGTAGTCTGCAACATGTGTTTACACAAAGGGTGTAATGACCTATTCCGTCATTATGGGTGAGCTTTTCATGCAAAGAAATGGGTTAGAAAACTTTTGGTTTAGAAAGTCAAAAAATTTAGGCTAGGCTAGTCTCGGATAAATTCTAAGCAAGGTAAGGTCTAGGTAAATCTGAGAAACAATTGGGTAAAATTACTAAGGTGACCTAGATTTCCTTTTAGCTAAGACGTTAAGGAGTCCGTAGGACTTTTCGGAAGTGAATTTGGGTGATTAGAACTCCTGATATCGAACTTAACGTGAAAGGGTTAGTTTGGAATGTTAAGGTTTGAGGGTGTGTTGTAAAATGGGCAAATCTAGGAGATTTTCCGAGGTTCTATCCTATGTCAACCGCTATAGCGGGTGGCACTCTGCTATGGTGATGATCGCTATAGCAGAGAAATTCCCTCTATAGCGAAAGTCAAGGCGATCAACACCGTTATAGTGGGCAATTCTCGCTATGGCGGTGCCGCTATAGCAGAGTGGGAACGCTATAGTAGAGTAAGTCACAGTAAATGCAGAAACATCCCCAAAAATTCTCAAGAACATTTTGGGGAAGGGCAGAGGTGAAGAGGAGTGATTTTTACTGTTTTTCCACCAAACTTCATTGGAAAGGTAAGTATTTTGTTCCCCTAACTTAGTACTACGATTGCTATTCTTTAGAATTGGTAGTTAAGGGCTTGGGGGAGGGTTTGTCTTGACCTAAGGTGGAAGAATCCGGTGTAACATGGGTTCTAGGGTGTAGAAACCTTGGGTTTTGTATATAATTGCTTATTCATGATTAACCTTCCGTAATTCGCTAAGTGTAACCGTAAAATGGTAGTCCTGGGTGAATTAATGGTGGGAAAGCCCGGGAATAGATGGAATGATCATGAATTTGTCCTGGGGATTGGGATTTGGGTATAATCCAGGGAATATTTAGGCCACATTATTTAATTTAGTGTTATGTGGTCATTTTTAGACCAAGGGCAAGCGAAAGCTTCAAGAAATAGGAAGACTTTGGTCCAGTAGAGATTTCAGGCTAATTTGAGGTAGGTGATGGTTGATTGTTTTCCCGAAATATATTATATGTGCATATTAACTATTACATAGTAATTATGTACATTGCATGTTTAGGGAATAAGGAAAAGTATGTGAACTGATATTTGGTTATTAATCCCGTGAAATGAACTTGTTTAATGCTTGTTGGATTTACAAGTATGGTTGTATTCATTGTGTCTATAATTGTATGATATATGTGATTCTTTGGTTGGCTCGGGTACCATGCCTGGTACAGTTCTATCGGTTAGCTTGGGTGCCACACCTAGTATAGGATATCTATCAGTTGGCTCGGGTACCGCGTCTGGTATAGGTTCTAAAATGGTTGACTCGGGTACTATGCCTGGTACATGTTTTTTTATTCTTTCTTATCTTGGTTCCATCAGTGAATTGGGTTGCTTGTTATGATGCATTTACTTTCTATTGGTCCTTGAGTGACCGGGTTGCTGTGTTTAAATGCTGGGATGGCTCTTGTGTAGACCAAGGTTGCATTGTTAAACACCCTAGCTGATGTCTTAGGGATCCTTCGATGGTCTGGGTACTTAAAGGTCAGGTTAAATCCTATCTGAAGTTGTTCTTGTGGTGGATCTGGGACATGTTTTTATGTGGTTGTTAAGTTTAGTTGATGACTGAGAGTTTTGGTTATACTCAATGGTTAGGAATTGCATGTTTTGTCTTGATTTACTGAGTTTTAGTTATTTGTTCATATTTCGTATGTTTGGATCTAGCCGATGATCTTACCAGTGCACCCTTATTTTGTGTACTAATACTGCACTTGTTTTTCCTTTGTGAGTATAGGCCATAATTTGGCGGCTGCTACGCGACCTCAATTGTAGTTTCGACGTTTCCAGAATCCAAGAGTGAGCTGCTTTTTCCAGGCTACTATGAGTTCATCTATTTTACTCCTAGTCCATTGTTTCGGAGTCAGACTTCTTCTTTGTTGGGGTTATATCCCTGTATTCTAGACTTAGTAGATGATTGGTACACGATTTTCTGGTTCTAAGGGATAATTTCTGCATTGGTTTGCTTGTTTAAACTTATAGACATGAGATCTTGCTTTTATTTATGAAATTGATTTTAGCTATTTAACTTAGTTGAGCTTTGGGTTGGTTACTTGGTTCGTTCACCGGGGGTTTTGGGTGGGTACCAATCACGATGGGTTAGGTCATGATAAATATGGTATTAGAGCCCTAGGTTCATTGATCTCGTTGTACCAAAATGGGTCTAGTAGAGTCTTTTGGAATGGTACAGAGACGTTTGTACTTTTCTTCGAGAGGCTGCATGACTTTAGGAAACTATCTCTTCATTCTTTCTTCATGCCATAACTTGATTCTAATTGGTATCTAGCGATCCAAATTGGTATCTAACTTTCATCACTCTTTTGTATGCAGATGGTTAACAATAAGCGTAATAGAGCAAGGGCAGCAGCTCCAGCTATGAGACCGATGGCTAGAGGGCGAGGAAGGGGCAGGGGCAGAGGAAAAGGAAGAGAAACACGCGCTAGGTGTGGACCTCAGGCAACGGCTGAGCTTAGGGCAGTGACCCCTTATCCACCCCCAGATCCTTTTAAGAAGGAGGTTGAGGTTATTCTTGAGGAGGGCGTGGAATGGGAGGAGGAGGCACCAGTTAGAGGCGCAGGTCTTCCTCTTATGTCATCTGAGGAAATTCAGCAGGTGTTGGCCTTTCTGAGTGGGCTGGCAGGTACTGGAGCCACCCCCACTGGGCCAGCCAATCAGGTTTTGGGCGCTCAACCAGCGATTGCCACAGCTCCCAGGATGGATGAAGCATCAGGTACCGATGCATTCTTTTATTTGGTACTAGGGCCAGTTATGACCGAGACTGAGCACGAGCTGTTGACCAAGTTCTTGAAGTTGAAACTTTCATCGTGTCATGGTACAAAGAAGGAGGATACCTTTAAGTTTATTCTGGACTTCTATGAAAGGTTGCATAAGTTGGGCATTGTGCAGCAACATAAGGTAAAGTTTGTTACTTTTCAGCTGCAGGGTGATGCCAAGCAGTGGTGGAGGGCTCATGTAGAGTGTCGATCTTCAGCCTTGCCTCCGATGACTTGGGCTCAGTTTCATGCCATGTTTTTGGAGAAATATGTACTTAGACTCTGAGAGATTGCAAAAAAGATGAGTTTGTGGCCCTTGGGCAGGGCAATATGTCTGTTTCAGCTTATGAGGCTAAATTTCATGTCTTGTCTCGTTATGCTACCTAACTATTAGGCACTGAGGAGGAGAGGATTCATCTGTATGTTAAGGGTCTGAATACTGAGTTGCAAATTTTGTTTGTTCATATGACCTTGGTAGGAAAGAGCTTTAATGAGATGACTGAGTATGTAAAGAAACTGGAGGGGGTCAGGCAGGTTGGGCAGGTTAAGGTGTTAGCTAAGAAGTCTTGGAATAAGGGTAACTACAGTGGTTCTTACTCCAGGGGTCCTAGTCAGCAGGTCTATTCGGCTCGTCCTATTCAGTCAACCGTGCCAGGTTCTGTAGGTGGTCGTCCAGGGGCCAATCAGCAGTTCTTAGCTCCTAGAGGCTAGGGGCCGTCTTATACTTCTACCAGCAGGCCCTCTCTTGATCGTGGATATTTTCATTATGGTGATTCGGGTCATTTCAAGAGGGAATGTCCTCTCAGACAGGATTGAAATCAGATTCAGCAGTAGACTAAGGTTGTAGTTCCAGCAGATAGAGGTGGCCATAGTAGGGGCACCCACATAGTGGGCAAGGGAATTTTTAGGGAGGCCGAGGAAATAGAGGGAATGGTAATGCGGGAAGGGGAGTGGCGCATCCAGCTAGAGAGGTTGCCCTGATTAATAACAGAGCCTATTGTTATGCATTCCCAAGGAAATTTAAGGCCAGACATCGGATGCTTTGATAACAGGTACAATTCTAGTCTGTGATCGGATGGCTTCTATCTTATTTGATCCCGGTTCCATATATTCATATGTATTTGTTAAATTTGCCTTAGGTCTGGATTTGATTTGTGATGTTCTTGATTCCCATATTCATGTTTCTACCCCGGTTGGTGAGTTTGTGGTAGTAACCCATGTGTATCGTACTTGCTTTGTGGTGTTTGTGGGTTTTCAAACTTGGGTAAATTTAGTTATTCTAGATATGCTAGATTTTGATGTTATTTTTGGTATGACTTGGTTGTTTCTATATCATGTTGTGTTAAGCTGTAATTCTAAGACAGGAACTCTAGAGATTCTGGGTAAGGATAGACTAGAGTGGGAAGGTGTGTACATGCATAAGCCAGTGAAGATTATATCCTTTGTTCGGGCTAGGAAGCTAGTGGGGAAAGGTTGTTCAGCCTTCTTGGCTCACTTTCGGGATGTTAGGGCAGAGCCTCCTTCCATTGAATCCATCCTAGTGGTTTCTGTATTTCAGGAGGTATTTCCAGTGGATTTGCCTAGCATGCCTCTGGACAGGGACATTGACTTCTGTATAAACTTGGAGCTGGGCACTCGCCCAATCTCTATCCCTCCTTATTGTATGGCTCCGACAGAGTTGAGGGAACTTAATACTCAGCTTCAGGAACTTCTAGATAAGGGATTTATTTATCCCAGTGCTTCACCTTGGGGTGCTCCGGTCTTGTTTATGAAAAAGAAGAATTATAGTATGAGGATGTGTATAGACTACAAGCAATTGAACAAGGTCACCATCCGAAATAAGTATCCTTTATCCCGTATAGATGACCTTTTTGATTAGTTACAATGTGCTTCAGTGTTTTCAAAAATTGACTTGAGGTCAGGGTACCATCAGCTAAAGATTAGGCCTGAAGATATACCTAAGATGGCATTTTGGACTCGTTATGGGCATTATGAGTTCTTGGTAATGTCGTTCGGGTTGACCAATGGGCCAACAACTTTCATGAGTTTAATGAATGATGTCTTCAAGTCATTTATGGATTCCTTTGTAATTGTCTTTATAGATGATATTCTAATTTACTCCAAGAGTAAGGAGGAACATGCAGAGCATCTTCGCATTGTTCTGGGGATATTGAGGCACCCGAAATTGTATGTCAAGTTTTCAAACTATAAATTTTGGTTATCTTCGGTTGCTTTCTTAGGTCATGTGATTTTAGAAAGAGGGGTGATGGTGGATTCCCAAAAGATTGAGGCAGTTAAGAGTTGGGTCTGGACTAGTTCTGTGACTGAGGTTAGGAGTTTTGTATGTCTTGCGGGCTATTATCGCAGGTTTGTCAAGAACTTTGCTTCCATTTCTACCCATTTGACAAGATTGACCCAAATAGAGGTGCCATTTGTTTGGTCTGACAAGTGTGAGGAAGCTTCCAAAAGATCAAGACACTTCTGACTACAGCTCCTATTCTCTCATTGCCGGTTTAAGGTAATGACTTCATTATATTTTGTGATTCTTCATATTCGGGTTTGGGTGTTGTGTTGATGCAGGACATGAATATCATAGCTTATGCTTTGAGGCAATTGAAGCCTCGTGAGAACAACTAACCAACCCATGATTTGGAGTTGGCAGCGATGGTATTTGCTCTTAAGATCTGGAGACACTACCTTTATGGTGTCAAGTGTGAAGTGTTCGCAGATCATCACTGCCTGCAACATTTGTTTACACAGAAGGATTTTAATCTGAGGCAGAGTAGGTGGATGGAGTTATTGAAGGATTATGACATGACCATCCAGTATTATCCGGGTAAGACCAATGTGGTGGCAGACGTATTGAGCCGGAAGGCAGTTAGCATAGGTAGTTTGGCTTGTTTAGGGGTGTCCAAGTGACCCTTGGCTGGGGAGATTTGGACTCTAGAATCAAAGTTCATGCAGTTGGGCATCTCAAAAAAGGGTGGGGTGTTAGCCATTATTGAGATTAAACCCACATTTCTGGAAGAAATCAAAGCCAAACAGTTTCAGGATATGGAATTGAACAAGCTTCGTAACAAGGTGGTGTCTAGGGAGGCCCCAGACACCATACTTGATGCGTGTGGGGTACTATGATTTAGGGGCAGATTTGTATCCCTGGGGTCGATGACTTAGTTCAAAGGGTATTGGCAGAGGCTCATGGTTTGCGGTACTCAATTCATCCGAGCATAACCAAAATGTACCGTGGCTTGAGACAACTTATTTGGTGGCCTGGGATGAAAAAGGACATAGCTGAATATGTTTCCAAGTGTCAAAATTGTCAGCAGGTGAAGTATGAGCATCAAGGGCCTGCAAGATTGCTTCAGAGGATGCCCATTCCTAAGTAGAAGTGGGAAAGTATAGCCATGGACTTCGTGGTGGGTCTTCCTAAGACCTTGGGAAAGTATGATTCCATTTGGGTCATCATAGACAGGCTGAGTAAGTCAGCTCATTTCATTTCGGTCAGGGTGGATTATAATTCTAGGCAATTGGCCAAGATTTATGTCAAGGAAATAGTGAGATTGCATGGGGTGCCACTCTCCATTATTTCAGACAGAGGTACACAGTTTACTTCTAAGTTCTGAGGCAAGTTACACGAAGAGTTGGGCACCCAACTCACTTTTAGCATATCTTTTCATCCTCAGATGGATGGTCAGTCAGAGAAAATGATTCAGGTGTTGGAGGACATGATGAGAGTATGTGTGATTGGTTTAGGGAACCATTGGGATAAGCTTTTACCATTGTGTGAGTTTTCATACAACAAAAGCTATCACTCCAGTATTGACATGGCACCATTCAAGAAACTTTATGAGAGGGGATGTAGATCACCCATAAGGTGGTTCGAGGCAGGCGATGTGAAGTCTTTGGGCGTTGAATTGGTGAAGGAAGATCAAGAAAAGGTGAGAGGTATTCAAACCAAGTTGCTGACAGCCCAAAGCAGGCAAAAAGAGTATGCGAATCACAAGGTAAGGGATATGGCATTTCAGGATGGTGAACAAGTTTTGTTGAAGGTGTCACCAATAAAAGGGGTACTGCGGTTTGGCAAGAGGGGCAAGCTTATCCCTCGGTATATCGGTCCATTTGAGGTTCTCGATATTATAGGGTTGGTAGCTTACAGGTTAGCACTGCCGCCTAGTTATTTTGGAGTCCATCCAATTTTCCATGTATCCATACTGAAGTGATACCATGGGGATGAAGAGTACATCATTAAATGGGATTCGATCTTGTTAGACAAGGACCTTCAGGATGAGTAGGAGCCAGTTAAAATTCTTGATCGGGATATCCCGAAATTAAGGACAAAGAAAATCAGATCAGTGAAGGTCCAATAGAAGCATCATCTGCTTGAGGAATCCACTTGGGAAACTAAGAAGGACATGTCATACAAGTCCCTAACTTGTTTGAGGATTTAAGTACTACCCTGTTCTTTTTTTTAGCTCATATTTTTGGTGTTTGATCATTCGGGGACGAATGATGGGTAAATTGATATTTTTTATTGTTAGAATGCTGACCCTCTAATTTGCCTAAGGAACAGGTTAAGCGATCTATTCCTTTGTCAAATACTTAAATATAAAGCAGTAATGAGAACACATGATATTTTACGTGGAAAACCCCCGGCTCACAAAGGGTAAAAACCATGACCTACACCTCTGTAGGATTTAACCCAATTCCACTAAAACAATGAGCCTCAACACAAGATTACAAACTATGTAACCTAAGGAATTATAAGCTCTAATTCCTAAAACACCAACACAAACCTCCCCAGGTTTATGTACCCACGTCCTCGAGTTATCCCAACTTGAAGACTAACTCCTATACCAGTTTATAACTCACTGGCACTAAGAATGAATGATTATAACTCAATGAAAAAACAATACAATTAACTTGACTCAAGAACAGTAAAGCATAGACTTAAGGAACACATTCTTCAATCTAGTTTCTTGTATTGGCTGCACTTGGATCTTCACTCAGAACTCTCTCAAATACGAACTCTCTCAATTTGATTGTGTTCTTCTTGTAGATCTCTTTGTAAGTGCGTGAGGTTTATTGTAAAACCTTTCTTGTATTTATATTGAGAGTCCTCTCCTTATTTTGGCTGATTTCCTTCCATATTTGGGAATCCTTATCCTTGTAGGACTTGTCAAGTCAGTCTCCTTGATTTCTTTCCTTGTAGGATTCTTCCTTATGAAAGGAAACTTTGTGCAAGATGGACTCTCCTTATAAACACGCTTTCTCCACACCCTTTGATCTCTTCTCCACGTTATTCTCTTTCTTCTGATCCTAGTTGGATTCTGCTTGGGAGGAGAAAGTCACAGATACATGTTCCCTGCATGTGTTCCACAACTTTGTCAATCTTCAAAATCTACCTTGATCCAACAAATTCCCCCTTTTTGATGATGACAAACCCTTGCTTCTTGTATCATGAATTCCACTTGTATCATGTCAGTTTTCTTTAGGCAAATTGCAAAAGGAACACATTAGAGGAATAGGTCGGAGCAACGGGTTATAAATACCACACAAGTAGCACTTTCCTCCTTTTGGCATCATAAAACACTGTGAAGACATACAACACCTTAATTCCAATTTCAATTTCAATGCTCATGGCCACTGGGGCTATCACCTATGCAAACACTAAAAAGTAAGAACTCGTTTAGCTATATCAAAGTATTTGCAATTGCACAGGAATTAAGATGAGAGCAGAACAAGAACTCAACATTTTATTAATCACAAAGCATGTACACTAGAAATAGAAATCAAAATCTAAAAACATGCATTTGTGAGAGCAAAAGGAAGGTTGGGAAGGCTAGAATGGGTCAAGCTAGGCAGTGGGAGGGGGAGGCTCCTTCTTAAGCAGCTCATAGATTCCCTTCAAGCTGGAAAAGTTAGTGGCTTGCTCAGATGCTAAAGCAGCTTGTGCTTGGGCAAGATCATCCTTGAGCCTTGCATTTTCTTCCATAAGCAGAACATGCTCAATGTCATAGGTATCATGAAGCTCATCCAGTTCCTCATCATGGGAAGCCCTCATTGAAGCAATCTCCACATCCTTGGCAGCCATCATTGCTCTTAACCGAAGCAAAGGAGCATTGGCCCCTCTTTGAAGAGCAGGTACAGCAGCCTGGTTTACAGTACCAATCACATCTTTGGTTTTCTGATCTTGCCAAGATTGAACAGGCACACCAAAGTGCTGAAACACATCCCCCAGCCAGAACCCATATCCTAAGGCATGCTTGGTAGCATCTTGTTTGCATATCCTGTGCATATGGCAGAAATGAGTCTGGGCAAGTTAATTGGGATCCTGAAGAGTAGCAGTTGCATCAAGGTGAGGTCCATGTAGTTGGCCTCAATACGCTTTTGCTCCCTAGGAAGCACCATTTTGTGCACCATATCAAACAACATCTGATAGAGATGAAGCATAGCCCCCTTATCCACCCTAGAGTACCACTCCAAAGTAGGATCATTTGTAAACCTCCTAGTGATCTCCAAGGCTGAGGTAACCCATCCAAAGAAGGCCATTGCCTCTTCACGTAGTTACACCACCCATCATTAGGGACTCTCACAATCTCAGCCAGGACAACAGGGGTAAGGGTGAATGGAGCATCTTTATAAACATTGGAGATGGAAGAGGAGGTACCAGTGGCGTTCATATAAAATTGTAAAGTTTCTGAGGCCTTGTGTAGACGAGACCTTGTCCTTTGTGGAATGAAGTTGGAAATTAGAGTGTTATCATCATCCTCTACAACAGTAGCAAAACTAGTATGTTGAACATGTTCCCTTAGTCCAGATCTTCCAACCTCAGCTTCCCCCTCAGCAGATGCACCCAATTTTTCTCTAACATGTGAACTAGGTTCAACTGTGGAATTCCCTGAGTTTTCCCCCTCACAGGGTGCATCCTCTTGTACTCCCTCATTACTCACCATATCCTCATCCTCATATTCCCACTGATGACCAGCACCAACAACCTCTAAAGCATCATGCTGTTCTTCATATGGTACCAATGTAGTAGAGTCATCCCCAATCAAATCATCACCCAGAACTACTGAATATTCATCCATATAAGCCATCCCCTGAGAATCAATAAGAATGACAGGAGGAAGACGGGTTGTGGTAACCTATTTCTTAAAGGGGATTAGGGCATGAGTGGGTGGTTTGGAGGAACTAGTAGTGGCTTCTGGTGATTTGGGAGAAGAAGGTGATTGAGGTTCCATTGTTGAAACGAGAGAGAAGAGAAGAAGTGAGAGAGGGTTTTGGTTTCAGACTAAAAAGCTTTTGAAGAGGAGGAGATTTAGAGTGAATGAGGACTTATGAATTCAAAAGGACCTTAAATAGGGCAATTAGCCATTTGACCTTGATTAGAGTCCTTTAAGTGGAAGAGTCCTATTCTAGGGAAGAGATCTTGATTGACAACTATCCAATCACTTCACAAAAGTGACCTAATTTGATTGGATTTCTTTTCCCTTTTTGGAGAATGGCGGTTATAGGCTCTAGGTTTAATGACTTTTCTTTTGGTCCGGGTGGAAGGGACAGGTACAAATGCACATCTTGAGCAATTAATTTTATCTAAACATAGTGCACATACCTTGGATTTTCAATTTTGGTGCTGAGTTCATGTCCCAATTTGATATCCCAAATTCCTGTAGCAGAAACAAATAATAAGTTATAGTGCTTGAGCAACTTGAACCTTTAAAAGTGGCAAAGGGACATACAACTAAATGTACAAGACTGAGCATAAAATTTTAAAATTAAAACACAATATGTACAGTGCTCATTAGCCAATCACTGGGGGTGGTCATGTGATCTTAATCATCCCCAGTTCCAACCTGTTCCTTTCAAAGTGATCCCTTGCTAGAGCCTTTATGAATATATCAGCAATCTGCTTATCTGTAGCACAGAAGTGCATGGAGATCAACCCCTTTTTCCATATTGTCCCTCAGAAAGTGGTGTCTAATGTCAATATGCTTGGTCCTCTTATGCTGAACTGGATTCTTGGCAATATTGATTGCACTGGAATTATCACAGAGAATGGGCACACACTAAATATTCAACCCAAAATATTTGAGCTGTTGTTTGATCCAGAGCAATTGTGCACAACATGAGGCAGCAGCCACATATTCAGCTTCAGTAGTAGACAAGGCCACAAAATTTTGCTTCTTAGTTGCCCATGAGATCAGACATAATCCTAAGAAGTGTGCCATTCTAGTGGTGCTTTTTCTATCCACCAAATAACCTGCATAGTCTGCATCTGCATATCCTACAAGTTCAAAGTTACTACCTTTGGGACACCACAATCCCAAATCAGTAGTACCCTTAAGGTATCTGAGGATCCTTTTGACAACTTTCAAGTGAGGTTCCTTGGGATTGGCCTGAAATCTTGCACAACGACCTATACTGAAGACAATATCAGGTCTGTTGGCTATGAGGTATAGGAGAGATCCAATCATTCCTCTATACAGTTTCTACTCCACTGTTGGACATGTTCCTTCTAGACTTAACTTTGTTACAGTGGCTATTGGAGTGTCGATTTCTTTAGCATCTTCCATCTTGAATCTCTTAAGCAGCTCCTTGGCATATTTCTGCTGGTGGATGATAGTTCCTGAATGAGTTTGTTTGATTTGAAGCCCCAAGAAGAGATTGAGTTCTCCTCATGCTCATCTCAAACTCTTTACTCATCAGGGCAACAAATTCCTGTGTGAGGGTCTTGCTGGTGCCACCAAAGATGATATCGTCCACATATACCTGTACAACCAACAGTCCTTGCCTTTGTTTTTGAGGAATAAAGTGTTATCAATTTTACCTCTTGTGTAGCCATGGCTTAGAAGAAATTTTGACAACCTTTCATACTATGCTCTGGGAGCTTGTTTGAGCCCATAAAGAGCCTTATCAAGCTTGTAAACATGGTCAGGATAGTTAGAGTCTTCAAAGCCTGGAGGTTGTTTGACAAATACTTCTTCCTTTAACAGCCCATTGAGGAAGGAACTTTTCACATCCATCTGGTAAAGTGTGAATTCCATGTAGGGAAAAGGCAATGAGGAGTCTGATTTCCTCCAATCTGGACACTGGTGCAAAGCTCTCATCATAGTCTATTCTTTCTTCCTGATTGTACCCCTGGACCACAAGTCTGGCCTTGTTCCTTGTAACTGTTCCATTCTCATCCAACTTGTTCCTGAACACCCACTTGGTACCAATGATAGTTCTGTTCTTTGGTTTTGGATCTAAGTGCCATACCTTGTTCCTTTTGAACTGATTGAGATTTTCTTCCATAGCAATGATCTAGTCTGCATCTTGCAGGGCTTTATTGATTTTATTGGGCTCTATCATAGACAAGAAGGATTCAAAGGCACAGAGATTCTTCAGTCCAGATCTGGTTGTTATGCCAGTGCTCAAATCAGTAAGGATGTTGTCTATTGGATGTGAGCCCTGATACTTATACCCTTTGAGTACTAGCTCTTGTGTCTTCTCTGCTTGATCCTCATCTTCATCCTGCTGACTCAAGATTTCATCATTGTGGTCAGCCATAGGAACTTCATCACCTTTGTTGTTTCTGTCAGATTCAGCATCAGTTGAAACTGTTCCTTTAACCTGTTCCTACATAGCTGGTTCAGATGTATGTGATAGTTCATCAATTTCCTACACAATTTGGTTAGCCATAACATTGTTTTCATCAAATACAACATGCAAATTTTCCTCTACACACATAGTTCTTTTATTTAGCACCCTATAAGATTTACTATGTGAAGAATATCCTAGAAAAATCCCCTCATCACTTCTGGCATCAAATTTTCCTAACAAATTCTTTCCATTATTATGGATGAAGTATTTGCATCCAAAAGCTCTCAGATGAGAAATATTAGGTTTTCTGCCTTTGAGTAATTCATAGGGAGTTTTATCCAGAAGAGGCCTAGACATGCATCTATTAATTATGTAGCAAGCAGTGTTGATAGCTTCAACCCAAAATTGGCTAGCTACATTACTAGCAATCATCATAGTTCTAGCCATCTCCTGCAGAGTTCTATTCTTTTGTTCAACCACCCTATTTTGTTGAGGAGTTCTAGGAGCAGAGAAGTTGTGATCAATACCATGGGTAGAATAGTAGTCAATAAATTTTGCATTTTCAAATTCAGTTCCATGGTCTGATTTAATTGTAGCTAGTTGCTTGTCAAGTTTCTTTTCTAGTTTTCTCACTAAAGTGCAGAATGCCTCAAATGCATCTTCTTTAGAAGAAAGAAAACTGTCCAAAAGTACCTTGTATAGTCGTCAACTAGTACAAACACATACTTTTTTCCACCTCTGCTTCTGACTCTCATGGGGCCACAAAGATCCATGTGGACCAGTTCCAAGGATCTGGTCATACTTATAACCTTCTTGGATTTGAAAGAAGATTTTACCTTCTTACCTTGAGCACATGCAACACATACTTTATTCCTTGAACTTAGTTTTAGGAAGACCTATTACTAAGTCCTTGGAGATCAGTTTGTTCAGTTGAACATGACTAGCATGCCCCAGTCTCTTGTGCCACAGTAGGGGATCTTTGTCCATCACACTGAGACAAACAAGATCCTCAGCAGGGACCTTTGAGATATCAGCAGTGTAAACATGCTTGTATCTTTTTCCAGTCAAGACAGTTCTTTGGAGCTAGAACCTATTAATAGAACTTCGATCATAGGGATCAATTTCTAGTCGCATAGCTTCATAATAATTCTACAAAGCTTCAGCGTAATTTCCTTTGAATTCAACCATGAGAGGGAAACTTGAGCAATCAAAGATACGCCCTCTTCCACTGCTAACTATGAATAGTTGACAGCTAATGATTTCTACTTTACTAAGCCAGTTCGGTAAGTTAAGTTCCATACTTGAAATGAAAAAAAGAGGAACTGGAAGGGGTCGCCCAGCTACCAATTCGCACCCGCGGGTCAAAGAAGACCAATAAAATCTCAATTCAGCATAAGCAAGGGATGAGATAGGCCTTACGAGGGCTCTTTTGGGCGATTTACCTAGTAATCGACATTCTAGAAGCAACTTCTTTATTCTATTCGCTACCAGTTTTGGGTCTTATTAATCTACAATAATCGATAAGAAGATCACTGCCGCTGTCTCACAGATATTGACTGTATCCGACAATGGAAAGTGGATTTCAGGTTTGATAGTCTAGAGAAGGTATGAGCCACCGGTGACTATGAAGGAAGAAGCCCCTCCCTTTGCTTATTTATTCTTCCTGGTCTTCCCCTGTATTTAGATCTATCACCTCCACACTTGTAGAGTAGAAGGTTACCTTGTTTCCTTTGTCACAGAGTTGTGAAATGATGAGTAGATTGTGTTTCAGTCCTTCAACATGGCACACCTTTTCGATTGAGTGCTCTTCAGACTTACCTATTTTGCTAACTCATGTGATCTTACCTTTATTTTGTCACGACCCAACCTACTGGGCCGTGCGGGCGCCTACTATAATCACCTAGATAGATGAACTCTTACCACCCGTACAATAGGTAACATGCGGAATTAAAGTAAACCATCAAATTAAGCCATCTTTATACATAACTGAAATCCTTTATTTGCAAAAATCCTGTTCAGAAATAGGATACATAAGAAATTGCGGAAGACTCTTTGCAACTTTTTTTAAAACACCCTCCCCTAGGATCTAGTCTAAACAAGTACAAGAGCTAGTACAATATGACACAAAGAGATAAAAGACCCAACTTCCACCATGGAAAATGATGACAGAAGTTGCTGGAGATCTCATCGCCACGAACCTATGAAACATCACCAACCTGGAACCATACTATACCAAAAGGTATAGCAAGAGTAGAGTCAGTACAAACACACGTACTGATAGGCATCACCGGTCGACCCGAATCCACTTCTACCATCATATAAGAAAAACAGGAAATACATGACCGAAATTAAATAATTGGGTTTCCACCCCCACATTCTTCCGCTGCCAACTCCCTCATTCTCAAGGCTTCCAAGTCACACTAACCTTAGAATTTCTAAGACTTACCTTATCCCTGACTTCCTAAGTCACCTTACCCTTTATAGATGTCCATGTTCATACCTGGACTACCCTTCCCTTTTCTAAGTCCACTGTTCTAACTATCCTTCCGAAACTGCCCAACTCAACCACTTATACTCGTAACATTGCTCACCAGGATCCAACCTTCCACGAATATCTAGTAAACCTTCTAATAAATGTGCAATAGCCAGGACCACAACCCCAGACTCTCATTCTATCCACCACATGCAATCCCCCTCGCAACCCTTGCTACATTTAATGACTACCCTAGAGTTACATCTAATCCCCTTACTGCACATGACCCGGACCCTCCAAGGATCTCCATAACCACACCCAAGTGTCCAACCTGCTACTCCGGTCTACCCAAGACCAACCATTAGCTCAGCAATCATAATTAACCCCTGATCTCCCTTAGTACACTTATTGACAACCACTCCTGAACTTAAGCCTCTTCCACATACTCCGAACCCACCCCGGGATCCCCCTCCTAGACTAGACACACGTACCTTGAAATCAACCCAGCCTAAACCAAGACCAATCACATCAGTTATATAGAAATTCTCGGCCAGTCAAGGACCACCAAATAATAGCACCCTTCAAATAAACAACCCGGTCCACTCACAGAACCAATATCAAGTATCATATTCAGTAAAACAACCTGGTCCACACACGAAACCAATATCATCCAATGCAATACTATTATCAATGAACCAATGCAAGATGTAATAAAGTAAACTCGTACCAGGCGTGGTACCCGTGCCAACCAAGTATTATACCTGTACCTGGCGTGGTACCCATTCCAAACATTTGTTATACCCATACCAGGTGTGGTACCCGAGCCAACTAAATGTCAACAAACCACAGTTAATATATAAACACACACAACTTGTAAAACCAACAAGTAAACCGTTCAATCACAGACTGTAAACAGGAACCTAGACATTCCACAAAACTTCCCTAAGCAATGTAATGCATACAATCACTTAGACATGAGTACATCAATATACACATTCACAGAAAATCATAATCCATCACCTACCCCTTTTCGGGTACAACTACGAATCATCAATTCCTGTTCGAAGACAATTTCCCGATTTACCCATTTTATTTTAACATGTAACTAGCGATTTCCCTTTTTAAATAAACACACAAGCATGCGACACGCTTCCCTTTTCTAACCTTAGCCAGACCACCGCTAAGCCTCAAGCAATAAACATTTCTGAAACCCCACCTAGGAGCTTCCTATTTCAGTTTCCCATGCTCCCAAGCACTCCCCCGGTTCCCCGAGCCTTCCTGACACGCTAGTCCCTCAACCCATCATTTTATCACAACAATATTAATAAGTTGAACACCTAAAAACATTCACAAGACCATCCATTCCGTACATCCTAGAAATAACACAACCAATCCCGAGTCCGCCAAACTCTGTGCCCGGAGGCCTAAAACATGGATTCTCCATTTCTACTATACAACAAGTATAGAAAGTAAACAGGTCTAACTACTCATGAAAACGTAGTCTACCTGGATGCCACCAGCTGCAACAATGCATTTCTGGCTTCGTGGTTGCATTCCCGGCTGAATCGTGATCCTGGAATCCGCTGTTCTGCGTCCCTTTAGCCATGACCTCTCCTCCCCAAGATTTTCCAACCTTGGAGCAGCATGGGAGGGTTTTTGGAAAAATCCTCATATGTTTCCCAATTGAGGAGATGAGACTTTTTAATAAAATCTCATCACAGGTTCTGCCTCCCGTAGCTCCGCTATAGCGGTCTACTCCTCGCTATAGTGGTTTCGCTATAGCGAAATAATTACAGCTATAGCGGCATGATGTCATCCCAGATTCTTTCCAGAAATCAAAAAAATTTCATGACGTCACCCTATTTATTCTGAATGTATTTTTAACAATTTTCCCCAAATTCACAGAATCGGGAAAAATCAATATAACGATGGACCCGGTCGTTATAAAAAATACGAATTTACCCATCATTCATCCCCGAACGATCCTGAATCAAATCGGAGGAGAGAAACTAACTCGGGACTCTTACCGTCCTAAGTGACCGCGTAATTATAGGGCTTATGCAAGTTGTCAAACCTTTCCTTTACAAGTCTAACCGACCAAAGGAAAATCTATTATTACCTCATCCCGACGAAAAATTTACGAGCCTCACAAAGAATATCACACGTGTCCCCATCCTGAGCACCCAAGAATTTCGGGGCCTCGTGTCATATTAGATTGGACGAATTTAAAAAGACCTGAGAGAACTTTTTCCGTACCCAAACTGACTGGTCGTCTGCTGTAGCAGACAATTCACCACTATAGCTATCCCGCTATCGCGGACAGCCGACCGCTATAGCGGTTAACAACATAATGAAAATGGGGAGAAATAGATTCCTCCCCTCACTCTCCCCATATTCCACTCAAACACTAAACTTTCTCTCCCGATCGTCCCACTCCAAACGTCGGAAATTTCCAGGTATTAATCATACTCACTCTGTCCTTTACTCTTTTTCACTAATTCGAACATGAATATGGTAGGATTTTAGGAACTTGTAGTATATTTTGAAATAGGTTTTGAACTTGAACCCCTTTGGTTGGATTTCTGTCAGATTCCCAAAGCATGGATGCTTCCCTTATGTTTACAATGCCTCCACGGAATTCTGGGCGTAAGGATTATACTAATGGTGGCCAAAAAGGGGCCAAAAATGGGTGAGGAAGTGAAGGGTTATTTCTTGAACAAAATGGTGATTCGGGCAAAATTTAGGGGTTATTGTGCCTAATCTTTTATAGAAACTAGCAATGGGGAACTTTGGGTAGGTAGATCTGGTCTTGGAATGACAAAATCAGAGTTTTGGACCAAGGGGCGCCATTGATGCACCCCTTGAAGGTCTAGAACGATGAAGACCGCTATAGCGGTAGGGCTCCGCTATGGCGGTCCCGCTATATCGGACATTTCACCGCTATAGCGGTCTCGCTATCGCGGATGCACCACCTGCTATAGAGGAAATCCGCAAACCCGTGGCCTTCCCAAGTTACACTTTTTAAAATTTCCTCCTTTTTGTCTCCTTTTACTCTTCTAATCCTGTCTCCTTCTTACCCTTGCAGGATAACACAATGGCTGAACAACAAGTGCCTGAATACTACTATGAGTGATTTCCCGATGAAGCTAGTCAGGAACAACTCAGAGATTACCAAAGATTTGGCTTCTGCTATGAGAGAGGTTGCCGCATGACGGGGATAGATAGAAAAGCGGCTAATTTCCACCGGCGGGTCCGAGAGTTCGGGTGGGAACCTTTGCTAGTGGCTTCTCCTCCCGCGTTAACCGGATGGGTGTGGGAGTTCTATGCCATCCTCCCTACGGTCCGCTCGAGTGAGCCAAATCCTACAATCCAGCTACGAGGGGTGGATGTTCCCGTGGATGCCCGGACCATCAATGAGGTGCTAGGGGTGCTCCAAGTCTCTAATTCGGTATACATGGCTAAGTCTCGGCTGTGTGACAAGACCTGGTTGAGAGATACTCTGGTGCACCCTGCATCCAAGGATAAGGTGTACTGGGTCAGCCCTGAGGGCATTACTAGTGTCTACTTCTCCTCCGAGTCTAGTAGGTGGATAAATTTGGTATCCTAGAGGATCTGTCCATCAGGAAATCAAACTGACGTGACCTATGCCCGAGCTCTGGTGATCGCTTGTGCCATGCAAGGGATTATCATGAATTTGGGAGAGCAGATCATCTCAGAATGGAAGAGCTTATATAGTGGTCCCAGGAAGGGCCCTTATCTGCCCGGGCTGGTTTCAGAGTTGTGCAGGCGAGCTGGTGTGCTTCAGGACCATACATATGCAGAGGTGGCTATGGACGAGCCCTTTGACCCGGTTCGGGTGAAGGACATTTCCAAGAAGAAGAGGAAGGTGGGTGAGGTAGGGAGTAGTCATCCGGTGGAGGAGGCCAGCGATGATGATGACGAGGATGATGATACCCCAGCCCCCTTCCTAGTCCCAGCCCTCGATCTCTAGAGCCCAACTGGAGGAGAATCTAGCAACTGTCCGGAGGTTCATGGAGGATCCTAACGCCAAAGGCGCAGCCCCTCACCCAACCACTCAGGAACTTGCAGCACTCCGAAGGGAGTTAGAGGAGGAGAAAAGGAAAAGGCGCTCCCAGGACCGTATGTTTTCCCATATGTGGAAAACCATAAAGGTTATGTTCTCATGTGCTGCCCCTGGTCTGGAGCTCCCCACCCTCGAGCCCGAGGACGTGCAGGAGTTCCCTTTCCTGAGCGAGGATGAGGCCTAGGACTCCCCCCCCTTTGTTACTGATATTTAATGTTGGTTTGCCCCCGTTTGGGGATCGTTTCAGACAATCTTTCCCCTTCCCTTTTTATTTTGGGTACATGGATGCCCGTGTTAGACACTATTTCCTTTCCCGCATATATATATATATATATATATATAGCTGCTTTTCCTTGGTTTATACAGTGGTTTTAGTGATTTATGCTTGTTTTTATCTTGTCCCCGGAAGGGACCAACAACAAGGGAAAACAGAGCATCTCACTGCCTCGCTGCCCTCCGCTATAGCGGTTGGTTTTTTCGCGATAGCGGTTTTGCTATAGCGGATATTTCACCACTATAGTGGTTCCAATGGTAATTGTACAGAATATTTTTTGATTTTTTAGCTAAATGCACTCATCCCCCTTCCCGGTTACCACTGCCCTAACCTGTAAGTCCCGCCATGGTCTTAAACCACCCTCAAGACCATTCCTGGCACCGAACGCATTAGAATCAAACATAACACGCAATAAAGTACACCAAAATTTATGAGAATTCCACAACAATTAATTGTTTTCTAGGTAATAATTTCCTGCCATTACACACTAATGACTCCCTTGTTTCCTAAGGTTCCCAACCAAGTTTTCCCACTGTCCTGAAACTGAAGCTTTCCTACAGTCACCTATCCCAAATCCCTTATCATCTTAACCAATGATAAGCCCCCTTCTAACATGCAGTACCCTTTTTCAAATCACAACTTAACAGACTACCACAGTCTAAGGCACACAAACTTTTCCACTTACGGACCTTCCGTAGACTCTGCATGCACACCAATTGAAAACCCACACACATTCAAATAAAGTCACATAAGGCTGTACACACAACAATCTAAATTTTCAAGTCTCAATAAAAGCAAATCATGGCCAATCAATTCACAGGTTTCACCTTTGTTTGTACCATGGATGACCATTAGCCGGTTATCCATGCTTGTCATAGCCTCTTAGGCCAGATACCAATTGGAATCGAGAGATACGAATTGGACTCAACCCATATAAGCAAGTACGAATTGCACGAAGGAATGAAAGAAGGGTGACAATTCTTAGAATGCCTTATAGTTCCCCAAAGATTAGATATGGACGTCAACACACCAATCCGTAGGACCCTATTCAACATTTTGCTCTTATACTGGGAGATCGGTAACCTAGGCTCTAATACCATCTGTCATGACCCAATCTATCGGGCCGTGCGGGCGCCTACTCTAATCACTTAAATAGATGAATCCTTACCACCTGTCCAATAGGTAACATGCGAAATTAAAGTAAACCATAAAATTAAGCCATCTTTATACATAACTAAAATCCTTTATTTACTAAAATCCTGTTCATAAATAGGCTACATAAGAAATTGCGAAAAAGTCTTTACAACTTTTTTTAAAACACCCTCCCCCAGGATCTAGTCTAAACAGGTACAAGAGCTACTATAAGATGACACAAAGAGATAAAAGACCCAACTTCCACCAAGGAAAATGATGACAGAAGTTGCTGGAGATCTCATCGCCGCGAACCTATGAAACATCACCCACCTACAACTAGACTATACCAAAAGGTATAGCAAAAGTAGAGTCGGTACAAACATACGTACTGGTAGGCATCATCGGTCGACCCAAATCCACTCCTACCATCATATAAGAAAAACAGGAAATACATAACCGAAATTAAATAACTGGGTTTCCACCCCCACGGTCTACCGCTGCCAACTCCCTCCTTCTCAAGGCTTCCAAGTCACACTAACCTTAGACTTCCTAAGCCTTACCTTATCCCTGACTTCCCAACTCACCCTACCCTTCACAGATGTCCATGTTCATACCTGGACTACCCTTCCCTTTCCTAAGTCCACTGTTCTAACTATCCTTTCGACTTAGCCCAGCTAACTGCCCAACTCAACCACTTATACTCGTAACATTTCTCACCAGGGTCCAACCCTCCATGGATCTCTAGTAAACCTTCTAATAAATGTGCAATAGCTAGGACCACAACCCCAGACTCTCAGTCTATCCACCACATGCAATCCCCCCCGCAACCCTTGCTACATTTAATGACTACCCTAGAGTTACATCTAATCCCCTTATTGCATATGACCCGGAACCTCCAGGGATCTCCTTAACCATACCCAAGTGTCCAACCTGATACCCTGGTCTACCCAAGACCAACCCTTAGCTCAACAATCATAATTAACCCCTGACTACCCTTAGTACATTTATTGACAACAACTCCTGAACTTAAGCCTCTTCCACATAGTCCGAACCCACCCCGGGATCCCCCTTCTAGACTACACACATGTACCTTGAAATCAACCCGGCCTAAACCAAGACCAATCACAACAGTTATATAGAAATTCCTGACCACTCAAAGACCACCAAACAATAGCACCCTTTAAATAAACAACTCGGTCCACTGACAGAACCGATATCAAGTATAACATTCAATAAAACAACCCGGTCTATACACGGAACCAATATTAGCCAATGCAATACAATAATCAATGAACCAATGCAAGATGCAATAAAGTAAACCTGTACCAGGCGTGGTACCCGTGCCAACCAAGTGTTATGCCCATACCAGGCGTGGTACCCATGCCAACCATTTGTTATACTCGTACCAGGCGTGGTACCTGAGCCAACCAAATGTCAACAAACCATAGTCAATATATGAACACACACAACTTGTAAAACCAACAAGTAAACACCATTCAATCACAGACTGTAAAAGGAACCTAGATATTTCACACAACTTCCCTAAGCAATGTAATGCATACAATCACTTACACATGAGTACATGAATATACACATTCATAAAAAATCATAAGCCATCACCTACCCCTTTTCGGGTACAACTACGAACCATCAATTCCCGTCCGAAGACTATTTCTCGGTTCACCCTTTTTTATTTTAACATGTAACTAGCGATTTCCCTTTTTAGATAAACACACAAGAATGCGACACGCTTCCCTTTTCTAACCTTAGCCAGACCACCGCTAAGCCTTAAGCAATAAATGTTCCTGAAACCCCACCTAGGACCTTTCTATTCCCATTTCCCATGCTCCCAAGCACTCCCTCGGTTCCCTGAGCCTTCCTGACACTCTAGTCCCTCAACCCATCATTTTATCACGACAATATGAATAAGTTGAAGACCTAAAAACATTCACAAGACTAGCCATTCCGTACATCCTATAAACAACACAACCAATCCCGAATCTGCCTGACTCCGTGCCCGGAGGCCTAAAACATGGATTCTCCATTTTTACTATACAATAAGTACGAAAAGTAAACAAGTCTAACTACTCATGAAAACCTAGCCTACCTGGATGCCATCAGCTGCAACGATGCATTTCTGGCTCTGTGGTTGCATTTTCGGCTGAATCGTGATCCTGGAATCCGCTGTTCCGTGTCCCTTTAGCCATGACCTCTCGTCCCCGAGATTTACCAACCTTGGAGCAGCATGGGAGGGTATTTGGAAGAACCCTCGTATGTTGCCCAACTGAGGAGGTGAGACTTTTTAATAAAATCCCATCACAGGTTCTGCCTCCCGTAGCTCCGCTATAGCGGTCTACTCCTCCACTACAGCGATTTTTCTATAGTGGAATAATTACCGCTATAAGAGAGTGACGTCATCCTGGATTATTTCCGGAAATCAAAAAAAATTCATGACATCACCCTAGTTATTCCGAACGTATTTTTAACAATTTTCTCCAAATTCACGGAATCGGGAAAAATTAACATAACGATGGACCCAGTCTTTACATCTTTCCTCCTCCAAAGGCCACATTCCCTCCTTTCCCTTATTCTAGTGAGAGGAATTTTTATTTATCACTTTTCATGTGTCTTGAGCAAGCATTGTCCATGTACCAATGTTTCTTGCTTCCTCTCACCTTTTCATGCAAAAGAGATTAAAGGTTAGTTTTAGGAACCCAGACTAGCTTGGGTCCTTTCCTTTGATTAAAAGGGTGAATTAGATCTTTAGTGGTCCATTTTGGCAGGCTTTTGGCAGGCTGTTTCCTATGTGCAAACATGTTCCTTGAGGGAGGAACATTTTAACATGCATATTTTTCCCTTTAGAAGCAACTTTGAAGTTTTTATCATGTTGAGCTTTAGCAATTGGACAAGCTTCCCTAAGGTGATAAACCTTACCACGGTGTCTACAAAGATCAGAGGTTCCTTTAGAGAATTTTTTATCAAAGCCTATTCCAGTTTTAGTGCTGTAAGTTTTATTACCCAGCTGAGTGACAATCATTAAAGATTGAGTCCATTTATTTGCTCTTTCGAGCTCATATTTGGTTCTGGCTAATTCAAGAGTTATTCTTCTGGATTTTTCTCTTTCTAAATATAATTCATCTTTGAACCTTTTAAGATCTTGTTCACACTTTATTTGGTTATCACTCTTGTGTCCCTTCCCCTGTTTAGTAACCGTTAGTTTCAAAATTTTAAATTTGAGAGAGAGAGTGCCAGTTTCGAGTTGCTGGACCTGTTCCTTGAGAGATTGATTTTTCCCTTTTAGATCAGAGTTGATCTTTTCAAGGTCAATGTACTCAAATTTTAAACTGTTCAGGGAAGCCAACAACTGGTCTCTATTTTCACTCAATTCTTGAAAATTTTCAATAAAGGTCATCATTAGGGAGGACAGTTTTTTCTTAGAAAAGAGTTTCAGCTTGACCTTGAGATCAAGAAAATTTACCTCTTGTTTTTCAGTGTCTGATTTAGAATTTGATTTTGTGTTGTCCATGGCCATCAAGGAAACATCTTTTGCATCATCGTCTTCTGAGTGATCTGAACTTGGTCCCCAAGAAGCATACATAGCCTTATCTGCATCTTTCTTCTTCTTTTTGCTGGCTTGCTCTTTTCTTTCTCTTTCATCTCTCTCCTTTTTCCATTTGATTTCCCACATAGGTCAATCTTTGACTTGATGGTAAGTTTTTCCACACTTAAATCAGCCACCATTTTGTCCCCTTTCTACATTCCTTTCTCTGCTTGGTGATGATTTCCTTTTCTCAAAGTTTCCTGTCTTTTTGAAGAACTTTTTGAAGTTCCTACTTATTAGGGAAATGTCATCATCATCCAACTCAGATTCACCACTTTCAGTTGCCTTGAGAGCAAGAGTTTTATCCCTGCTTCCTCCACCTTTTTAGTGCTCTTAATACTCCCTTCATAGGTCTTTAGATTACCTACCAGTTCATCAAAAGACATGTTTGTCAGATCTTTTGCCTCTCTGATTGCGGTGACTTTGATTTCCCAAGGTTTGGGAAGGGTCCTTAGAACCTTATCAACCTGTTCCTCAGTGGTGTATATTTTTCCCAAAGACACCAATTCATTCACAACAGTAGTGAATATAGAGATCATTTCTTGAAGGGTTTCACCATTCTTCATCTTGAAGGATTCATACTCAGTGGATAGTTTGCAGTTATGAATATCCTTACTTGGGTAGTGCCTTCATGAGCGTTAACCAGCGTATCCCAAATCTGTTTGGCTATGGTGCAATTGGAGATTCGATTGAATTCATCTGGTCCAAGTCCAAATACTAGGATGACTTTAGCTTTGGCATTTTTCCCTAACATCTTGTAGTCAGCCTCCGTGTATTGAGCTTTTGGTTTGGTAATATTCTTGTGTTCATCATCCTTAATCGTAGGGATTTTAGGACCATCAGTGACTCTAGTCCAAAGCTCATAATCCTCTGCTTGAAGAAAGTCTTCCATCCTTGCTTCCACTATGAGTAGTATTGACCATTGAAGAGAGGTAGTATGTTGATGTGTTGTCCTTCACTATGTCCAAGAGGAGGTGCAGAATTCATAGTGATCTTATCTTGAGTTATTAGACTCTTGTTAAGATAACCCAATCTGATAGCAATTGTTAGAATATTGACCCCCTAATTTGCCTAAGTAATAAGTTAAGCGATCTGTTCCTTTGTCGAATACTTAAATATAAATAAGTATAGAAAACACATGATATTTTACACGAAAAACCCTCGGCTCACAAAGGGTAAAAACCATGACCTACACCTCTGTAGGATTTAACCCAATTCCACTAAAACAATGAGCCTTAACACAAGATTACAAACTCTGTAACCTAAGAAATTATAAACTCTAATTCCTAAAACACCACATAAACCTCTCGAGGTTTATGTTCTCACGTCCTTGAGTTATCCCAACTTGAAGACTAACTCCTATACCAGTTTATAACTCACTGGCACTAAGAATGAATGATTACAACTCGATGAAGAAATAATACAATTAACTTCACTCAAGAACAGTAAAGCATATACTTAAGGAACACGTTCTTCAATATGGTTTCTTGTATTGGCTGCACTTGGATCTTCACTCAGAACTCTCTCAAATACGAACTCTCTCAATTTGATTGTGTTCTACTTGTAGCTCTCTTTGTAAGTGCGTGAAGTTTATTGTAAAACCTTTCTTGTATTTATACTGAGAGTCCTCTCCTTATTTTGGTTGATTTCCTTCCATATTTGGGAATCCTTATCCTTGTAGGACTTGTCAAGTCAATCTCCTTGATTTATTTCCTTGTAGGATTCTTCCTTATAAAAGGAATCTTTGTGCAAGCTGGACTCTCCTTATAAACACTCTTTCTCCACACGCTTTGATCTCTTCTCCACGTTATTCTCCTTCTTCTGATCCTTGTTGGATTCTGATTGGGAGGAGCAAGTCACAGATACCTATTCCCTGCATGTGTTCCACAGCTTTGTCAATCTTCAAAATCTACCTTGATCCAACACTTACAATGACTTGTTCCATCATTATAGGTGAGCTTTTCGTGCGAAGAAACAGGTTAGAAAACTTTCGATTTGAAAAGGTAGAAAATTAGGCTAGGCTATTCTCGGATAAATTCAAAGCAAGGTAAGGTCCAGGGCAATCCAGGAAAGGATTGGATAAAATGACTAAGGTTGAGCTAGATTTCCTTTTATCTAAGATGTTAAGGAGTCCATAGGACTTTTTTGAAGTGAATTCGGGTGAGTAGAACTCCCGATATTGAACTTGACGTGAAAGGGTTAGTTTAGAACATCAAGGTTTGAAGGTCTGTTGTAAAATAGGCAAATCTGGGGGATTTTTTGAGGTTATGTCCCATGTCCACCGCTATAGCGGGTGATACTCCGCTATGACATTGAACGCTATAGCAGAGAAATTCTCGATATAGCGGAAGTCAAGGCGGTCAATACCACTATAGCGGGAAGTTTCTGCTATGGCAGCAAAGCTATAGCAGAGTAAGTCACAGTAAATGCAGAAAGTTCCCCAAAAATATTCAGAAATTCTCAAAAATGTTTTGGGGAAGGGAAGAGGCAAAGAGGGGAGATTTCTACTATTTTCCACCAAACTTCGTTGTAAAGGTAAGGATTTTATTCCCCTAACATAGTACTACGATCACTATGCCTTAGAATCGGTAGTTGCGGGCTTTGGGGAGGATTTGGCTTGACCTAAGGGGGAAGAATCCAGTTTAACAAGGGTTCTAGGGTGTAGAAACCTTGGGTTTTGTATATAATTTCTTATTCATGATTAACCTTCCATAATTCGCTAAGTGTAACCATAAAATGGTAGTCCTAGGTAAATTAATAATGGGGAAAGCCCAGGAATAGATGGAATGATCATGGGTTTGGCTTGGGGATTGGGATTTGGGTATAATCTAGGGAATATTTAGGCCACATTTTTTAATTTAGTGTTATGTGGTCATTTTTAGACTAAGGGAAAAGCGAAAGCTTCAAGAAAAGGGAAGGCTCCGGTCCAGTAGAGATTTCAGGCGGTAGGTGATGGTTTATTGTTTTCCCGAAATGCATTATATGTGTATATTAACTATTACATAGTATTTCTTTACATTGCATGTTTAGGGAATAAGGAAGAGTATGTGAACTGATATTTGGTTGTTAATCCTGTGAAATGAACTTGTTAAATGCTTGTTGGATTTACAAGTGTGGTTGTATTCATTGTGTTTGTAATTATATGATATCTGTGATTCTTCGATTGGCTCAGGTACCATGCCTGGTACAGTTCTATTGGTTTGCTTGGGTACCAAGCTTGGTATGGGATATCTATCGGTTGGCTCGGGTACCACGCCTGCTATAGGTTCTAAAATGGTTGACTGGTGTACCACGCCTGGTACATGTTTGTTTATTCTTTCTTGTGTTGGTTCCATGAGTGAACCGGGTTGCTTGTGATGATGCATTTACTTCTTATTGGTCCTTGAGTCACTGGGTTGCTGTGTTTAAATATTGGGATGGCTCTTGTATAGACCAAGGTTTCATTGTTAAACACCATAGCTGATGTCTTAGGGATCCTTCGATGGTCTGGTACTTAAATGTAACACCCCAGAACTTCCAAGCCCAGACTTAGCTAAAAAAAAAACAGAAAAAAATTAATTTTTCCAATTGTCAGCCAAAATCATGAGTTGGATCAATGACCCGAGGAAGTTTCCACGAGTCATGGACTGGAGAACGAAATTAGATCAGAGACCTGAAGAATTCTCTGAGAACCACGATTGGGTTCTACGGACCGTGGAAGGATCCACGAGTCATGAAACCAAGTCGTGGAACAAGACCTGAGGCCAACCATTTCTCTGAGAACCACAATTGGGTTCTACAGACCGTGGAAGGTTCCATCGGTCGTGAACCAAAGTCGTGGAACTCAGACCTGCAGCTAGACAAAAAGGCCCAGGAACCACGACAAGGCTCCACGAGTCGTGGAACCTGAGTCGCAATTTTTCCAGTAGATTTCTTTTATTTTCCCAGGGGTGTTTTGGACTTTTTATACCTCTTCTAAGGCCTAAGCTATGCCATTTTGCTTAGTCTAAGCCTAATTAATTAGTCAAAAATTACCTAAATCACCTATTCTCCTAAAATAATCAGATTTAAAAAGAAAAGAAGAAAAAGAGGCGACAATTTTCTCTCAAGAACAAGCAGGAGGTCTTCTTCAAGCTCAGACCTAAACCCAAATATTTCCTCCATGGTTTGTTCTCCAGGTATGTGGGATATCACTAGTGGGTTTCTTTCACCCATTAGGTCCCTAGAATTCAGTCAGTTCTTCAGTTCTTCATGAAATATTCAGACCTAGGTTTCTTAAATCTTAGGGATTCCTTTCAATTCAGATGCTAATATTTAAATGATATTTATTTCATATTTATTGGAGGATTAGCATAGTCATATATACAGGAGTCAGTAACCCTAGCTTGTCTTAAATTTAGTATGCATAAATTATACTCGCTAGGCAGATAATTCAGACAATCTTACTTTAGAATTAGAATGCCATCAGTTTCAGTATATATTGCATTCTCAGATGATTATCAGTATTTTGAGCTATCCATCATTTCAGCTTGCATTTTAGTGCTTATGTATTCAGTTGGGAGTAGACTTAGCACCGAGTGGATGAAGGGTATGAAGGCTCACCCACCAGTTTAGGTTGAGACCTTTAGTAGCAGTCCCTGAGTCCCAGAACTACGGCGCCACTATAGGTTCTAAAGAGGTCACCTGTTAGATAAGGCTTGACACCCTTGTCCCTTGTGGACATCAGTTTAATGGATCCACGTCAGCTTTGTTCGTACCCTTAGCAAGGTATGAACACCCTTCCATCTAGGGTTACAGGTTGGCCCTATAGTTAGCTCAGCTTGAGGTATGTCGGTTAATAGTATCTCCCACAATAAGACTTATATTGCATTAACCATGTACTCAGTATCTATTTCAGTTATTAAGCTTAGCATATTATATGTTCTTGTTAGTACTTGGTCATTGCATCCAGCTTACTATTCAGTTTATCCTTCAGTATGTATATTCCCTGTTCAGTTGTTATGTTGTCCTGTTTAGCACATATCCCGCATGCTCAGTACATTCGAAGTAGTGATGCATACTTTTGTGCTACATCATTTTATGATGTAGGTTCAGGCTCTCAACATCCAGACCGCGCTTAGATCGACTTCTATTCCTCACTCAGCAGCTTCATTAGTGAGTCCTCATAGTTCGAGGATGATAGACATGCTTTTATCTTTCAGTCTTTATATTTCAATTTCAGATTAGTAGAGTTAGTTGGGGACATGTCCCAACAACTCATATCAGTTAGAGGCTTTTAGACATAAACTAGATTCAGTTATTGAGTTGTTATTGTTTTTTTAGTCATCATTATACTTTATATATATTTTTATATTCAGACACATTTTGGGTTCTTTCGCACTTCAGATATTAAACTATTTTTAGCTTCCGTACACTATATCTTTTTAATTGAAATTGTCTAGATATGACATACCATGGGTTAGCTTGGGGTCACTTGTGACACCAAGCACCGTGTTACATATAGAGGGTAGCCTCGGGGCGGGACAAACTTGGTATCAGAGAATCAGGTTCAAGTATCCTAAGGTGTCTGAAAGCCACGTCAAGTCGAGTCTTCTTCATAGGTGTGAAGCGCACCACACTTATGGGGAAGAAGCTATGAGATGTCATTAGGAATAACTTCTCTTCTTTCTTTTCCAGCTCATGCTATAGAGTATGAACTCTATTTAAGCTCCTTCTAACTCATGCTCTTTGCATTTCAGAAAATTCCTCCTAGAGGAGCTAATGCCAGTAATCATCCAGCACCAGCAGCTCCAGCAGACCCATTGAATGAGCAAGTCACGCATGCTAAATTCAGGGCTGTATTTCAAGTGCTTGCCCAGACTATGATAGCTCAGGTCAATCAACAGGCTGTGGCACCAGCTCCACCTCAGACTAACAATGCTGCAGCTATAATCTGGGACTTCACATGGATGAACCCTCCAGAATTTCATGGGTCTAAATTAGAAGAGGATCCACAAGAGTTTCTTGATGATATCCAGAAGGTGACAGATATTATGGGTGTCACTCCAGTCGAGAGTGCAAATTTAGCCGCCTATCAGTTGAAGGGAGTGGCTTATACTTGGTATCAACAGTGGAAGAAGTCTCATTGTGAACATGCAGGTCTGGTAGATTGGAACCAGTTCAAGACTACATTTATGGACAGGTTCTTCCCACTTGAATTCAGAGAAGCCAAGGTCTAGGAATTCATAAACTTGAAGTAGAATGATATGAGTGTGAAGGAGTATGCACTCAAGTTTACACAGTTGTCTAAGTATGACCCAGCGATAGTGGATGACTCTAGAACCTGCATAAGTAAGTTCGTATCTAGGGTGTTCGATGATGTGGTCAAGGAATGCAAATCTGCCATGCTTGTTAAGGAAATGGACATCTCCTGGTTGGTTACTTATGCTCAGCAGATTGAGGAAGAGAAAATCAAAGAGAGGGGAGGAAATAGTAAGAGGGCTAGGACAGGTGATTTCAACAACTCTCAACAGAGGTCAAAGAGTGGTGACCGTTCTCAGTTCCATCAGAAATCTTCATCTCCAACTTCGTCTTCTGCTAGTTCCCCAGTGCCAAAATTCAAATAGGATCGACGGGATAGAGTGCCAGACTCTAAGTCCCAAGGTACAGTTACTAGCACGCGCACTCATCCAGTATGTAAAAAGTGTGGTAGGAACCAACAGGGTGAGTGCATGGCAGGTAGTGGAAATTTCTTTGGGTGCGGCAAGCCAGGCCACAGGATGAAAGAGTGCCCTGTAAATTCTCAGAAGGGCAGGGATACTCGTTCGCAGAACCAGGCCAGCTCCACAGTGACTCCAATGGGTCGTCTCACTCAACAGGGTGCCTCATCTGGTACAGGAGGTGGTCAGTGCCAAAATAGGTTGTATGCCCTTCAGACTCGATAGGACCAGGAGGATTATTTCGATGTGGTCACGGGTACATTACAAGTCTTCCATTTAGATGTTTATGCATTGTTAGACCCAGGGGCAACACTTTCCTTTATAACTCTTTATATAGCAGTAAACTTCGATGTTAGTCCAGAAATCCTCCCAGAACCATTCTCAGTCTCTACTCCAATTAGTGACCTAGTTATAGGTACATGGGTATACAAAAATTATCCTATCTCAGTTTCCCAGAAAGTCACCGCAGCCGATCTTGTAAAGTTAGAAATGACTGACTTTGATATTATTCTAGGCATAGATTGGTTACATTCCTATTATGCCTCAGTTGATTACAGAACTAGGATCATTCGGTTTCAGTTTCTAAATGAGCCAGTCTTAGAATTGAAGGGTAGTACCTCAGTGCATGTAGGTTAATTCATCTCTTACCTTAAGGCTAGAAAGATGATTTCCAAAGGGTATATCTATCACTTTGTTTGGGTTGAGGATTCAAACTCTGAGACCCCAACTCTTTAGTCAGTTCCAGTGGTGAATAAGTTTCCAGAAATGTTCCCAGAAGATCTTCCCGGAGTTCTTCCCGAAAGGGAAATTGACTTCGGAATAGATCTCTTTCCAGATACCCAGCCTATTTCGATTCCTCCTTACAAAATGGCTCCAGCTGAGCTTAAGAAATTGAAAAAAAAGTTGAAAGACCTTCTATATAAGGGCTTCATCAAACCCATCATCTCTCTATGGGGTGATCCAGTGCTATTTATGCGTAAGAAAGATAGTTCTCTCAGGATGTGCATTAATTACCGTCAGTTGAACAAAGTCACAATCAAGAACAAGTATCCCATCCCAAGGATTGATGACTTATTCGACCAGCTTCAGGGTTCTAGTTGCTTCTCTAAGATAGACCTCAGATCCAGCTATCATCAGCTCAGAGTCAGAGATAGTGACATCCCGAAGATAGCCTTCAGGACTCGGTAAGGTCACTATGAATTTGTAGTTATATTTTCTGGACTAACCAATGCACCTGCAGCTTTTATGGTCTTAATGAACAGGGTGTTCAGAAAGTATTTGGACTTGTTCGTTATTGTCTTCATTGATAATATCCTTGTTTATTATCGAAATGAGGAGGAGCATGTGCATCATCTGAGGGTCATTCTGCAGACTCTCAAAGACCGCCAGTTATTCACCAAATTTAGTAAGTGTGAGTTCTGGTTGAAATTAGTTGCTTTTCTAGGTCATGTGGTGTCTAGTGAAGGCATCCGAGTTGATTCTCAGAAGATTGAGGCAGTAAAGGACTGGCCCAGACCCACCTCTCCGACTAATATCAAACATTTCTTGGGTTTAGTCAGTTACTACAGGAGGTTTGTTAAAGGATTTTCATCAATAGTTTCCCCATTGACCAAGTTGACTCAAAAGAAGGTCAAGTTTCAGTGGTTAGACGAGTGTGAGAAGAGCTTCCTAGAGTTGAAGAATAGATTGACTAAAGCCCCAGTTTTGATTCTACCAGAAGGTTCAGACGGTTATGTGGTTTATTGTGATGCATCTAGGGTTGGCCTGGGTTGTGTTTTGATACAGCAGGATAAGGTCATAGCTTATGCTTCCAGACATATTAAGATTCATGAGAAGAACTACCAGACTCATGACCTTGAGCTTGCAGCTATTGTGTTTGCCCTAAAGATTTGGAGACACTACTTGTATGGTGTTCACGTTGATATGTTCACAAATCATAAGAGCCTCCAGTATGTGTTAACTCAGAAAGAGTTGAATCTTCGTCAGAGAAGATGGCTTGAGTTCCTAAAAGACTATGATATGAATGTGCTCTACCATCCGGGTAATGCTAATGTAGTGGTTGATGCCCTCAGCAGACTATCCATGAGTAGTGTGTCACATGTCGAGGAAAAAAGGAAAGAACTAGCTAGAGATGTTCACAGGCTTGCCCGTTTAGGAGTTTACCTTATGGACATGATATATGGTGGTGTGATAGTCCAGAATGGGTCAGAATCTTCATTGGTAGCGGAGGTTAAAGAGAAACAGGACAGTGATCCCATAGTGCTTCAGTTGAAAGGTGCAGTTCATCAGCAGAGAGTTGAGGTTTTCTCCCAAGGGGGAGATGATGTGCTTCGCTACCAAGGTCATTTATATGTACCTAGTATGGGTGAGTTGATGCAGCAGATCCTTACTGAATCCCATAATTCTAGATATTTTATTCATCACAGTGCCACTAAGATATACCATGATCTATGGGAAGTCTATTGGTGGAACGGCATGAAGAGGGACATTGCAGATTTTGTGGCTAAGTGTCCCAATTGTCAGCAGGTTAAAGTAGAAAATCAAAAACCATGAGGTGTGACTCAGGATATTAGCATTCCTACTTGGAAGTGGGAGGTGATGAACATGTATTTCATTATGGGATTACCTCGTACTCGCAGACAGCACGACTCTATTTGAGTGATAGTGGATAGGGTTACTAAGTCAACTCACTTCTTGGTTGTCAAGACTACAAATTCAGTGGAGGACTATGCCAAACTCTACATCAGTGAGATAGTCAGGTTACATGGATTTACCTTGTCTATCATCTCAGATAGGGGTCCTCAGTTTATATCTCATTTCTGGAGATCATTTCAAAAAGGTCTTGGTACTCAGGTGAATCTCAGTATAGCATTTCATCCATAGATAGATGGTTAGGCAGAGCATACCATTCAGACCTTAGAGGACATGTTGAGAGCTTGCGTGATCAATTTCAGGGGTAGTTGGGATGATCACTTACCTCTCATAGAGTTTGCCTATAACAACAATTTCCATTCCAGTATTCAGATGGCCCCATATGAAGCACTTTATGGGCATAGATGCAGGTCACCGGTTAGTTGGTTCGAAGTAGGTAAAGCAGCCTTGGTTGGTCCATATTCAGTTTATGAGTGTATGGAAAAAGCTCAACTCATCAGAGAAAGGTTGAAAACATCTCAAAGTTGTCAGAAGTCCTATGCAGATGTGAGGAGAAGGGACTTAGAGTTTGAGATCGATGACTGGGTCTTCCTGAAAGTGTCACCCATGAAGGGGGTGTGAGATTTGGCAAGAAAGGGAAGCTCAGCCCTAGGTATGTAGGTCCTTACAGAATCTTGAAAAGGATTGGTAATGTGTCTTATGAGTTAGAGTTGCCAATAGAGCTAGCAGCGGTTCATCCAGTCTTTCACATTTCCTTGCTAAAGAAGTGTGTGGGTATCCGGCATTGATAGTTCCATTAGATAGCGTGGCCGTGAAAGATAGCCTCACCTATGAGGAGGTTCCAATTGAGACTCTTGACCGTCAGGTTTGTAGGTTGAGAAATAAGGAGGTCGCTTTGGTGAAGGTTTTGTGGAGAAATCAGTCCGTAGAGAAAGCTACTTGGGAAGCAGAAGAAGCCATGATGGCCAAGTACCCTCACCTCTTTCCCTCTGATTCAGTTTTAGCTTAAGGTAATAGTTCCTCTCTAGTTTCTCAGTTTACTCTCATGTACTTCAGCCTCAGTATCATGTCCCCTCAGCCATTCTTGCATTTCAGCATATTTGTATACTTATGGAACTCAGTTCAGTTAGATATCAGTTTCTACTACTCATTTGGTAGGGATTGTAGCCCTTTTTCCTCCAAACTCAGTTTGTTCAGTCTTCATTCAAGGACGAATGATCCCAAGGGGAGATATTGTAACACCCCAGAACTTCCAATCCCAGACTTAGCTCATAAAATTAGAAAAAAATATTTTTTCTAACTATCAGTCAGAATCACGAGTTGGATCCACGACCCATGAAAGTTTCCATGAGTCGTAGACTGGAGACGTGGAATCAGATCAGAGACCTGAAGAATTCTCTGAGAACCATGATTGGATTCTATGGACCGTGGACGGATCCACGAGTCGTGAACCCAAGTCGTGGAACTAGACCTGAGGCAAGCCATTTCTCTAAGAATGACGATTGGGTTCTACGGACCGTGGAAGGTTTCACGGGCCGTGAACCCAAGTCATACAACTCAGACTCATAGCTAGACAAAAAGGCCCAAGAACCACGATAGGGATCCATGAGCCGTGGAAGTTTTCACGAGTCGTGGAACCCATCCGTGGAACCTGAGTCGCAATTTTTCCAGTAGATTTCATTTATTTTCCCAGGGGTGTTTTTGACTTTTCCTACCTTTTCTAAGGCCTAAGATATGTTGTTTTGCTTAGTCTAAGCCTAATTAATTAGTGAAAAACTACCAAAATCACCTATTCTCCTAAAATCATCAGACTTAGAAAGAAAAGAAGAAAAAGAGGCGACAATTTTCTCTTAAGAACAAGAAAGAGGTATTCTTCAAGCTCAGCCCTAAACCTAAATATTTCCTCCATAGTTTCTTCTTCAGGTATGTGGGATTTCACTAGTGGGTTCCTTTCACCCATTAGGTCCCTAGAATTCAGTCATTTCTTCATTTCTCCATGAAATATTCAGACCTAAGGTTCTTAAATCTTAGGGATTCCTTTCAATTCAGATGCTATTGTTTAAATGATATTTATTTCATGTTTCTTAGAGGATTATCATAGTCATATGTACAGGACTCAGTAACCCTAACTTGTCTTAAATTCAGTATGCATAAATTATACTTGCTAGGCAGATAATTCAGACAATCATACTTAATAATTAGAATGCCATCAGTTTCAGTATATGTATTATTGCATTCTCAGATGATTATTAGTATTTTGAGCTATCTAGCATTTTAGCTTGCATTTTAGTGCTTATGTATTCAGTTGGGAGTAGACTTAGCACCGAGCAGATGAAGGGATGAAGGCTCGCTCACCAGTTTAGGCTGAGACCTTTAGTAGCATCCCTGAGTCCCAAAACTACGGCGCCACCGTAGGTTCTAAAGGGGTCACTTATCAGATTAGGCTTGACACCCTTGTCCCTTGTGGACATCAGTTTAGTGGATCCACGTCAGCTTTGTTCGTACCCGTGGTAAGGTATGAACACCCTTCTATCCAGGGTCACAAGTTGGCCCCATAGTTAGCTCAGCTTGGGTTATGTCGATTAATATTATCTACCACAGTCAGACTTATACTGCATTGACCATGTACTCAATATCTATTTCATTTATTCAGCTTAGCATATTATATGTTCATGTTAGTACTTGGTCATTGCATCCATCATACTATTCAGTTTATTCTTCAGTATGTATATTCCCTGTTCAGTTGTTATATTGTCCAGTTTAGCACATATCTCGTATGCTCCGTACATTCGAAGTACTATAAAATATTTTTGTTCTTCATCATTTATGATGTAGGTTCAGGTGCTCAGCATCCAGACCGCACTTAGATTGACTTCCAGTCCTCACTCAGCAGCTTCATTGGTGAGTCTTTATAGTTCGAGGATGATATACATGCTTTTATCTTTCAGTCCTTATATTTTAGTTTCATATTAGTAGATTTAGCTGGGGGCATGTCCCAGCAACTCATATCAGTTAGAGGCTTTCAGACATAGACTAGATTCAGCTATTGAGTTGTTAGTGTTGTTTTTAGTCATCATTATACTCTATAAATATTTTTATATTCAGACACGTTTCAGGCTCTTTCACACTTCATATATTAAAAATTTTTTAGCTTCCACACAATATATGTTTTTAACTGAAATTGTCTAGATATGCCAGACCATGAGTTAGCTTGGGGTCACTTGTGACACTAAGCACCGTATTACGTCTAGGAGGTAACCTCGGGGCATGACATTAAAGATCAGGTTAAATCCTATCTGAAGTTGTTCTTTTGGTGGCTCTAAGACATGTTTTTATGTGGTAGTTAAGTCTAGTTGATTACTGAGAGTTTTGGTTATACTCAATGGCTTGGGTTTGCATGTTCTGTTTGGATTTACTGTGTTTTAGTTATTTGTTCATATTTCGTATGTTTGGAGCTAGCCGATAATCATACTAGTGCACTGTTGTTTTACGTACTGATACTACACTTGTTTTTTCTTTGTGAGTACAGGGCATATTCAGGTGGCTGCTATGTGACCCTACGTAGTTTCAATGATTTCAAAATCCAAGGGTGAGCTGCTTCTTCCAGGCTACCATAGGTTCATCTAGTTTACTCCTAGTATATTGATTCAGACTCAGACTTCTTATTTGTTGGGGTTGCATTCTCGTATTCTAGACTTAGTAGATATTTTAGTACACGATTTTTTGGTTCTAGGGGATAATTTCTGCATTGGTTTGCTTGTTTAAACTTATAGACATGAGATCTTGCTTTTATTTATGAAATCTATTTTAGCTGTTTAACTTAGTTGAGCTTTGGATTGGTTACTTGGTTCGCTCACCGGGGGTTTTGGGTGGGTGCCACTCGCTGCGGGTTAGGTTGTGACAAAGGAATCTAAACTTGAGATAGAAAAGGTAGAAGGAATTATTAAAAGATTATGTTTTGACCATCTAGTATCATCCAAGTAAGTATCATCCAGGTAAGGCCAATATGGTGGCATACACATTGAGACAGAAAGCGGTAAGCATGGGAAGTTTGGCTTGTTTGGGGGTGTCAAAGAGATCTTTGGCTAGAGAGATTCAAACTCTTGCAATCAAGTTCATGCAGTTTGGTATTTCAGAAAAGGGTGGAGTGTTAGCTAGTATTGAGGTGAACTCAACATTTCTGGATGAAATCAAGGCCAAACAGTTTGAGGATGTACAATTGAATAAACTCCAGAACAAGGTGGTATCTAGAGAGGCTTCATATGCCACTCTTGATACGTGTGGAGTGTTGTGGTTTAGAGGACGGGTATGTATTCCTTAGGTTGGTGACTTAGTTCAGAAGGTGTTAGATGAAGCTCATAGTTTGCGATACTCTATTCATCTAGGCGTAACAAAAATGTACTGGTACTTAAGGCAGCTTTATTAGTGTCCTGGGATGAAAAGGGATATAGTGGAATATGTGTCCAAGTGTCATAATTGTCGGCAGGTGAAGTACGAACATCAAAACCTTCGAGTTTGCTTTAAAGGATTCCCATTCATGAGTGTAAGTGGGAAAGGATAGCCATGGACTTCCTGGTAGGTTTTTCTAAGACCTTGGGGAAGTATGAATCAATCTGCGTCATCGTTGTTAGGCGACTAAATCATCCTATTTCATTCAGGATAGGGTGGATTAAAGCTCAAAGTAGCTGGCTAAGATCTACATCAAGAAGATAATGAGGTTACATGGGGTGCCACTTTCCATTATTTTATACAGAGGTATGTAGTTTACTTCTAAGTTCTGGGGTAGGTTACACAAAGAGTTAGGCACCCAACTTTTTTTTAGCACATCCTTCCATCCCTCGACTGATGGACAGTTGGATAGGATGATTCAGGTGCTTGAAAATATGTTGAGGGCATATGTGATTGACTTCGGAGGCCATTGGGATCAGTTCTTGTCGTTGTGTGAATTCTCATACAACAACAGTTATCACTCCAGTATTGACATGGCACCATTCTAGGAACTCTACTGGAGGGGATGTAGATCACCCATAGGATGGTTCAAGGCAGGTGATGTGAAGCCTTTAGGCATTGATTTGGTAAAGGAAGCTCAAGAAAAAGTTATAGGTATTCAAACCAAGTTGTTGGCAGCCCAGAGTAGACAAAAGGAGTATGCAGATCGCAAGGTAAGGGACATGTCATTTCAGGTTGGTGAACAGGTTCTGTTAAAGGTGTCACCTATAAAAGGGGTCAAGAGGTTTGATAAGAATGGTAAGATTAGCCCTCGGTACATCAATCCATTCAAGGTTCTCAAAAGTGTATGGCTGGTAGTGTACAGATTGGCATTGCCACCCAATTTGTTCAGAGTCAATCCAGTTTTCCATGTATCCATGCTGAAGAGATACTATATGGATGGGGATTACATCATCAAGTGAGATTTTGCCTTGGTAGGTAAAGATTTTAAATATGAGGAGGAGCCGATTGTCATTTTTTATCAAGATGACTAGAAGTTGAGGACAAAGGAGATTAGATCGGTGAAGGTTCAATGAAAACATCATCTGATTGAAAAAGCCACTTGGGAAACCAAGAAGGACATGCGGGATAAGTACCCTCACTTGTTTAAGGATTCAGGTACTACTTCTTTGCTAACTTAGCTCATTTTCTTATTTGATTATTTGAGGATGAACTATGGGTAAATTGGTATCTATTGTAATAACCCTTTCTGTCGTTATGGGTGAGCTAATCGTGCAAGAATCGGGGTTAGAACTCTTCCCGAATTGGAAGTTGAAAATTTTCGGCTAGGCTAGTTTTCGACAAAATATGAGCAAGGTGAGGTCTAGGGAAATCTAGGGAGGGATTGGGTTAAATGATTAAATTTTAGCTTATTTTTATATTAGCTAAGGCATTAAGGAGTCCGTAGGACTTTTTGGAAATGAATTTGGGTGAGTAGAACTCCCGATATCAAACTTGACATAAAGGAGTTGGTTCGGGATGTCATGGTTTGAGAGTGTGTCATGAAAAAGGCAAAACTGGGAGGATTTCTGAGTTTCTACTTTGTCACACCCGCTATAGCGGGTGGCAGGCCGCTACCGCGATGCCGCTATAGCAGAGAAATTCCCGCTATAACAGGAGTCAGAGTCGGTTAACTCTGCTATAACAGAATGCTTATGCTATGGTAGTGCTGCTATAGCGGAATTACAAGTTGTTATTGCAGAAACTTATCCAAAAATGTTCATTATTTCACAAAAATGTTTTGGAGAAAGCGGAAGCGATTTTGGGAGATTCTTATCATTTTTCCACCAGAATTCTTCATTAAGGTAAATATTTTATCCCTGTAAACTAGCACTTTGATTCTTATGGCTTAGAATCGTTAGTTACAGACCTTGGAGAGGGTTTAGCTCAAGCTAAGATGGAATTTCTGGTGTAAAGGGGGATTATAAGGTATAAAATCCTGGTTTTTTTATTTAAGGTTATTTATTCATGATTTCATTACCGTAATTCGCTAGTGTAACCATCGAATTGGTAGTTTCTAGGTGAATTATTGGTGGGAAGACTCTAGTATGGATAGAATGATCATGAATTGGACCTGGGGATTTGAGATTAGGCTATAATCCACAATAATTGAGGCCATGGGTTAAAATATTTTTGTATTTCGGTTTTAGACCACAATTAAGCCGAGCTTGCCAGAAAAGGGAAAGCTCAGATTCGGTACAATATTTCAGGCTTGGATTGAGGTAGGTGATGGTTACTTGTACCCCAATTTACATTATGTGTGCATAATAACTGTCTTATTAGTATTACTTGCACAATACATGTTCAGAAAAAAGGAATGAATGTTAAATGATATTTTAAGTGTTAATCACATGCAATGAACCTTTTTTAAAATGCTTTTTGGTTGTACAAGTGTGGTATGTTAGCATTTTGATTATGATTATTGTGATATCTATGATTTATTGGTTGGATCAGGTACCACGCCTAGTACAGTTCTATCATTTATTAATTAGTTCGGGTGCAACGCCTGGTATAGATTTATTCATCGGTTGACTCGGGTACCATGCCTGGTATAGATTCATTTAGGGTTGGCTTGGGTATCACGCCTGGTGCAGGTTCATTTTTATTTATGTGTGTTGGTTCCTTGAGTAAACCGGACTTATCTGTTGTGATGTTATTCTTACATGTTGGTCCCTGAGTGGCTGGGTTGGTTTGTTTAAGTACTAAGGTAGATTCTTATGTAAATCAGGATTGCATGTTAAGCACCATAGATGATGTCATAGGGATCTTTGGGTGGTCTGAGTTACTTGAAGGATGTGACATAATTTTATTTGGTCTGTTACTTGTGGTTTTAGACATGTCTTATATGGTTGTTAAGTCAGGTTGTTGACTGAGAATCTTACTGGTATTCATTTGACTTGGCTTATTGCATGTTTGTCCTGTTATACTATATTACGATTTTATGTTCATATTTCATATTTTGGAGCTAGCCTATGATCCTACTAATACATTATTTTTCTTGTGTACTGATACTACACTTGCTCTTCTTTTGTTGAGTACAGGGCATATTCCGGCAACTGCTTCAAGACCTCAGTTGTGAGTTAGGTGACTTCCGAATTCAAGGGTGAGCTGCATCTTCCGGGCTACCATGAATTCTTCAGTTATCTCTAGTCATTTGTTCGGACTTAGGATCTTTATATTTTGGGATTGCATCGCCGTCTTTCAGACTTGATTAGAATTTTGGTACATGACTTTCAGATTCTAAGGATTTATTTTCGCAGGTTTTTCTATTTTCTATTTAAGATGTGAATCTTGATTTTTATTGTTGAAAATGATTTTAGTTGCTTATTTTTGGTTAAGTGTTGGCTTGGTTTATTGGTTCTTCCACCAGGGGTTTAGTGTGGGTATCACTTGCAGCGGTTTAGATCGTGACACGTAGTTAAATTTTTTCTCACATGCTACTATTTGGAGTTGAAGATCTTCTTTTCTTTTTTTGATATATGAAATACACGTTGTCTTTTACAAGAGGAAATGAAAACTTTTTTCCATAAATCCTGTATTATAAAGCTAATAACATCATGAAGAATAAATTAATATTTTTATTATTTGCAAGGGATTAACTTTCTAAAGCTAATCCTTCTCCATATCGCCAACATGTCGACATTCATTTGCGCTCGAAAGAATGTAGCGTAAAATTTATTAATATGAGATACTACTACACGTCATTTCATTTTGGTTTGGTCAAATTACTCATTGGAGTACAAGTTACAGTAAAGACATTCTAGGAATCATGTCTATTATTAATATTAATATAAAAAGTAGGAGTCATCTCTAGCTAAAATAGAATTTTATAAAACTCCTTCAAATCAATTTGGCCTCTTAAAATAGCTACGTCATCCTATTATTGAGTGTTTTCTTTTGGTTAAAGACTTAGAATTATTGAAATTTGAAGTAATGCCTCGACACTTTGCATATACAGTCAAACCTCTTTATAACGGCTTGATTTTCTTCGAAATCAATTTTTCATGTTATATTTTACTTCTCTATAACAACATTCTACCTATAACAACAATAACATTCATTATAACAGTACACTCTTTGTAAAATTACCCCTCTATAATAGTCATACTCAATATTGTGTAATAATATTTTATAAAAAATATATTATGTATAAAATAAAATATTAAAATATTTATGATAATCATCATTAATGTCATGCACAGAGTAAGTCTCAAGTACGAATATCTAAAAGGAAAAAATTGTATTTAAATGATACCCATCAGTTATAGTTATAACTTTACGAGCAAAGGCTACTAATTTTTGCCTTCTGTTTTACATTTACACTCTTATTATTATTTTGGTTAAATTGATTAACAAATATATTATTTTTTCTTGGTACAAAAAATTATTAGGCTAATTTTTTGCGTACTTTTCTTTATATCAGCTAAATGAGGTTTAAACATAAAATGACAATATATATATATATAACAACAGTTCACTATAGCAGACATGAAATGTTTAGACAAATTCTACAACTATAGAGATGTTTGACTGTGGTAGACATGGTTTTGAGGTACGAAGTGTTAATGCCTATAAAGTTTTGCAACTATCTGAGATCCATTTGAGAGTAATAGAGTGTTAAGAACATGTTTTCAGATGTACAATACAACATGAAAGTTAGTGAAAGTAATAGGGTGACATAAATTACTAAAAACAGACCAAATAAAACATCCCAAGGCTTGAACAAAATCCAAGCATCATAAGGCTAGCTCGTGGGATTGATACGCCTAAATTACACCTCTTTTTAAAAGTATAAAGTGGTCGATGTTTAAATATAGAACCCAACAAAGGTTGGGGTCGATCCCACAGGGAATATGATAGGACTAGGGTCAACTATGTTTATTCACACTCTTAGCCATTTCTTTCCCTCAAAGGAGGGGTTTAAGGTAAAAGTAATATTTATAATTTAGATTCGAACAAGTTACAAGGTAACAGTTTCAAGTATTGTAATCAATGAGAGAAGCAACTAGGGTAGTATTTTCCATGAGATCATAATGTAGTAAAGCATTGTACTTAGTAATCTAGTTAAGTGCTATGCATGCAATTGATCGGTAAGTTGGGTTCTCCTAAGCGGATGGTTACCAAAATAGAAGAATGTCACCACGCAACTTGGTCAGTCTATGGGCGTTTGCTTTGCTAACCCTTACCAGTGATCCTAGATTAGCTCTCCCCGGGTAAGTTCAAGCTAATTAGATAAGGGTTGCTAACCTCAAATCTCTGTTGTGTAATCCTCTTTCCCATTCATTACCCCTTTGGTCAAGCAAGTAGGAATAAGGCGAGTTCTAACGTTTGCAACCATTAAAAAGCAATCAAAACGAGAGGAAGAACAATACATGCATGAACACCTTCCTAGGATTACCAAGTACTTTGCCTACTTTGTTAATCCTTCATGGTTCCCACAACCCTAGTTGTGGATTTAGCTACTCATATTTGAAAGAAGACAATCAGATTTTGATGAAGAGATCATGATTATAACTTACAATAACAAGTAACAAAAGCCAAAATCTTGAATTCTCAAGAACACTTCAATAATCAAGAACAATAATCAAATTCTCAAAAACTGTGTTATGATGTCTCAATTATGCGTAAATTATGTGTAACAATACGTAACAATTTCATAACTCTTGCATAACTACCAAAATAAAACCTAAGGGAATGTATTTATAGACAAAATAGACCAAATCCTAACAGAACTAGGAGAGCTGGAACGCGGCAGTTTTGACGGGCAGGTCCATGGGCCAACGTGGGTGCCTCGGGTATCGTGGGTGTCCATCGGTATTTCTTTCAGTTTCGCTCCAAGTTATCTACCTCATTCCCATGGGCTAGGCGATAGGTCATCGTGGTTCCCATGGGCATCATGGGAAAACTCGTTGGCCAAACTTAGTTCTCAGTGGCTCTGTCCAATCTCGATGGCATGTGCGACATCCCATTGTGATTCTCACGGGCTTCATGGCAGGACGTTAGTCTTTTCTTCTAGCCTTTAGCTCCACTGGTTCATTTCAACGGGCAATTGTGATATCCCGTCGTAGCTCCGACGCTCATCCCATTAAGTCATGGGATGGATTTCTGCTTCTAATGCATGTTGTCTCATTCTGACGCCTCTTCCCATGGGCCATGGTGGATCCCACACCCGTGGGATATGACTTTTAGCCCAAAAACAAAAACTTTTATGTCTTTTTGTCTTTTAAACACTTTTCCCTGCACATGTAGCAAACAAGCATCATATTTAACAAAACACACTTAAGAACTCCCAAACTCCTTAGTTTTAAGCGTCGAAAGTGTCATGAAATCCCGGAACATTAACATCCTCAATTTTAGAATATTTTCTTGTCCTTAAGCAACAAACAAAAATAAAAATAGAACGACGCTTAAGTAAAAGAAACCTAAGAACTACAGTAGCCAAGCGGCTTAAATCCTTTCAGTTCACAAAATTAGTACCTACTCCATGTCAGTTCAAAATCAGTGCATACATTCAAGTTATCAAGACAAGACCAAATGGATCCATGGATGACAACATCGTATTCATGAGCAAGATAGCATACGTAGCATACATTCATACCAATAAGCCAACAATCACAGTTTACTCTAGTACCCTTACAATAAAGAAGTCCCGCTTACACAAAAGTTCATTTAATAGACAGGGACTGGGGGAAGACAGTCACTCTCGCAAAGAAGTTCAAGTTGTACATGCACAATACCATAGGCTTGCCCTTATTTTCTATGCCTTGGCTTTCGAACAGTTATGTTAAGATCACTATAGGACTTTGTTAGGATTGTAACGTAGGTTTAGGGACGGGAATGGTATATTTACAAAATAGTGACTATGCCCTCCTTGACACTACACTTACTCACAAAAACAATGTCTCTCTCTCTAGCTAAAACCTAATATGCCAAACCTTACTGATCCTCAACAATGGCCAATCTGGCTGCTGGTCAGTCATGGACAATGACTGGCCAGCCCCTCCTAACTACTTCCCTAGAAAATTTTCCACACCTTTATCACCCACAATCATCCAAAAAACCTATAGAATATTTGCCTAACGCGCCTAAGCCTGTGCCCATGGAGAACACTAACAACAAGGAGGACATCAGCCCTGAAGACAAGACAAAGTATGTAGACTTGATAAAGCCAAGTTCGATGAACCCACCCCTAAATAACACAGATTCACATCGAAGGGCAATCCCCATCAAGAAGCTGAGTTATATCAATGGAATACCCAGAGTGGCTTGGACGGAGGATGAAGTCCAACAGATGAATATCATGGAAAATATCCAATATGCTATTATTGGGAAGTTTTCCTATGGATGGCCAGACTTGGAGGAATTAAGATAGCAGATCCCTAAGCAATGCAAAATTAAAGGGGACTGCAAGATTGGCCTACTGCGCAATCGACATGTTCTAATAAGATTGAGACTCATGGAAGATTTTGTGAACATAATATCAAAGAATGCATACTATATTACCGCTAAGGATGGAATATCTTACCAAATGAGGCCCCTCATTTATCATACAAAATTTAAAGTGGAAGAGGAGACAACCCAGGTGATGGCGTGGATATCTTTCCCAGAATTATTACACACATTATTTGTTCAAGAATCAATCTTCTCTCTAGAAGCAGCAGTGGGGAAACCCATTCACCTTGATCTAGAAACTATCAATCGAACAAGACCCAGTTGTGCTAGGGTGTAAGTCCAAGTGGACTTAGCAGATGCTCTCCCGGAGTTTGTAGAATTGGAACTGATCAATGAAAGAGGAGGAACAATGGTTGAGAATATGAAAATTAAGTATGATTTATTGCCAAAATACTGCAAGAGGTGCAAGTTACAGGGCCACTATGAAGAGGAATGTAGACACATCAACCCAGAGTTGAAAAAAGACCCTCATAAAGAAGACACTACAGCCAATACTGAGCTACACAAGAAATAAAAAACAGACAAAGGAAAAGTTAAAGTTGAGAAGGGGAGGACAAAGTGGAACCCTACCAATAGAAGATTCAGACTAGAGAAGGATTCCTCAGTGACACGGCATTTTCACCAGCTAAGGGAGGAGTCGTGACTGACAATGCATTTGCAGCCTTATCAGATGAAGAGAAAGAAGAAGAGATAGGGGAGTAGCTAGGGGAGCAGCTAAGGGAACATGCTAGCAATGATATAAACAATGATTCAGATGTACAGGGTACTAAAAAATAGGATGCACCTAACAGAGTAAACATAACTTCAGGAGAGCATAGAGGCACAACAGAAGAGGAGAAGAGGGCAGAAGGGTCAGACGACACAAACAGCCACAAAAGGGCAACACAAAGGCATGACACACATATCATTAAAAAGGAACACACAAGCAACCATATTTAGGATATTACAGAGGTAATCAGCAATAAGGAAAAGAAACCAGTAAAAGATTAGAAGGGGAAATTAATCACAAAAATTTGTTCAACAAGACCACCACAGCAGAGGGGGAAACCAACAGCAACTATGAAGCACATGGGCTAGAAATCATTGAGCACCTGAAAGAAGGAGAACAAATTAATGAGCAAAGAACCAACAATGAAGAAAAAGTTATTGATATGAGCATGGAACTAGCAAAATCTACTTACCATGATGCACTAATGATTGATTCAACTAGAGCAACTGGATAAATTGAGGTTGGTATCCATCCACCTGCAGCAGACATCCTTATGATAGATTAAGCAACATCATCTGAGCAAGAGAAGGAGAGAAATCCTAAACAGCTACCTCTACAGCCATACAAACACTCCCCACCTGTAAACAAATTACATAAAATCATCTCCCATTAGTTACAAGAAGAACAGAATCAGCAAAAAGAAATAATAAGTAAAAAAAACTATGTTGAAGATAAAGAAGAATTTGATAACCAGCAGAATATGGAGATAGCAACAAGGGAAGCAGGTCTATCACCAGTATCACTGTCCAAAGGAAGGAAGAACAAGTAGAAAAATAGAGGGGGGAAAGCCTACAAGGCTAGTGCCCATGAGAGCTATGAAATCAACTATTAAATATCCATGAATGCCCTATTTTGGAATATCAGGTTTGTGAAAAGTAAACACTCATTTCACAGAGTCCAAATATTGCACAGACACTAAAAATTCAGTTTTGTTGGCTTCATGGAACCATTCCAAGAGTCAAGACAATTACAAAAGTATATGAGGAGACTAGGGATGCAATATGCTACCACTAACATGAATGGTAAAATTTGGATATTTGTTCAAGACAATATTCATGTTGATGTGTTAGCAGACTCTGAGCAATAACTTTCTATACAGTTAACCTTCCTAGACACTGGCCAGGACTTGATCTCAACTGTTGTTTATGCAAAGTATGATGCAGTACAGAAAGAGAATTTATGGAATGATATCTATACACTTAGAAATAACATGAGATTACTATGGCTTGTGGGAGGGGACTTTAATATTATTCTGGATCCTAAAGAGAACATTGGGGGACTCTCTGTCTACCCTCAAGAGATTGAGGACTTTCCTTTTTGTGTGAATTCGTGTGAATTGATGGACATCAACTTTAAAGGAAGCCCACACACTTGGTGGAATAGTAGGGCCGATGAATCTTGCATATTTAAAAGATTGGATAGAATCCTTGGAAATCAAGATTTTTTTGGTAAGTTTGGTAACCTGGAAGTGGAGCATCTAGCTAGAACTGGCTATGACCATGCACCACTCCTTCTGACTTGTGTTGGGACCTCTATACAATGGAAGAGACCTTTTAGGTTTCTTAAGTTCTGGGTGGATGCAGAAGGGTTCAAAGAATCAGTAAAAGAGGCCTGGGAGTCCACCCATGATGAAAATGTGTTCATTAACCTTAAGCTCAAGATGAAGAAGACAAAAGGGGCACTCTTCAGATGGAGTAGAGAAAGGTTTGGAGACATTTTTCAACAACTAGCTATCAGAGAAGACATTGTTAGAATTAAAGAAGAGCTATTTGAAGAATTTCCTACTGCTACCAATAGAGCAGTACTTCAGAATGCATAGGCTGAACTGATTGAATACTTAAAATTTGAGGAGGAGTATGGGAGGCATAAAGCTAGCATACAATGGTTCTCTGAAGGGGATAAAAACTCTAGATTCTTCCACAGCATTGTGAAGGGTAGAAGAAAGAGGTTGTCTTTATCCAGGATGCAAAAAAGTAATAGAGAATAGGCTATTGGAGATGAACAGGTTGCAAATAAGGCCATACAATTTTTCCAGGAGCAATTCACAAGAAGCAGCACCATTGAGGATCTAACTCTATTGGATCTAATTCATCCTGCTGTCCCAATAGAGGATGATAACTCCCTAAATTCTCCTTATACAGATGAAGAGATTAAAGATGTGATTTTCAAGCTTAATGGGGAAAGTGCTAGTGGTCCGGATGGTTTTACTGGAAGTTTTTTCCAAAGTTATTGGGACTTAGTTAGAACTGAGGTCTGTGCAGTAGTGAAATCTTTTTTTTGAAGGCCAGACCCTTCCTGAATCTATTACTCATACTAACCTCGTTATATTACCTAAGAAGGAGCTGGTGCAATCCTTCTCAGACATGAGACCCATCAGTTTGAGAAACTTCCTCAACAAAGTCATCTCCAGACTCCTTCATGATAGGATGGAAGGAGTTCGTCCTAAGCTTATATCTTCAAACCAGTCTGTCTTTGTGGTGATCAAAAATGTACTACTGGCCCAAGAAATCATCATAAATATCAAGAAGAGGGGAGACCCTGCCAATGTGGTGATCAAACTTGACATGGCTAAAGCTTATGACAGGGTGGAATGGCATTTTCTGATCAAAGTCCTTGAGAAAATGGGTTTTAATGGACAGGTAGTGGATATGATCTGGAGATTACTGGCCAATAATTGGTATTCTATACTAATTAATGGCCAAGATCATGGCTTCTTTCACTTTACTAGAGGGTAAAACAAAGAGACTCTTTTTCCCTTGGTTTATTCATTCTTGTTGCTGAAGTGCTATCTAAAGCTTTAAATTACCTTCTCTCTAATAAGGTCTTTAAAAAATTTGGTATGCCAAAATGGAGTGAGAAAATCAACCACCTAGCCTATGATAATGACACCATTATATTTGCATCTGCTGATAAGAAGAGTTTGCAGCTGATTATGAAGACCTTGGAGGACTATGAGAAGCAATCTGGCCAACTGATAAACAAAAGGAAATTTTTTTTCTATGTTTATCATAAGACAGTTGGGGTTTGTATATAAGAGGTGGAGAGTGTACTGGTTTTACTAGGGGAAAATTTCCTTTCATTTATCTAGTATGTCCTATTGGACATGCTTAGAAAAGGAAAACTCATTTCTCTGAACTTATCAAGAAAGTACAGAACAAGTTACAAGCATGGAAAGGGAAGCTTCTATCCTTTGGAGGAAAATTTGTGCTAATTAACAATGTCTTGCAGAGCATTCCAATTTACTTGCTCTCTGTCATTAATCCTCCAAAGTGTGTCCTACATGATCTTCATATAATCTTGCTAGGTTTTTGTGGAACTTCAAGGAAACTGGAAGAAATAAGCATTAGGTTAAATGGTCAGACATCTGCTTACCTTGAGAGGAAGGAGGATTGGGGCTGAGGTCTCTCTTTGATGTTTCCAAAGCTTTATTTGCTAAATTATGGTGGATTTTTAGGACTAAGAAGACTATGCGGACTAATTTTATATGGAATAAATATTGTAAGAGACAGAGATCACAACTGGTGGAATGGAGAAGAGGATTGCAGACTTGGAAACATATGTTTGAAGCCAGAGATAACATAGACCAAGAAATATGGTGGGAACCCAGATGTGGACACTCCAGCACATTGTTTGATAATTGGACACAGTTAGGGGCCTTGCACTACTATATCCCTATTTCCAACAACAATAATTATGGACTAGAAGAGGTGAATAAACTTATACTGGATGGGAATTGGAATGAAGAACTCATGTCCACATCTCTGCCAATAGAGGTATGTCATCATGTTTATAAAAAATTAAGATGATTGATGAGCCAGAAGAATGGGACTCCCCTTAATGGATGTTGAAGGGCAATGGAAAGTTCATTGTAGGGAGTGTCTGGGAGTTGATTAGGCAAAGATGTGATACTAAGAAGGATTTTCAAAAGATTTGGATTAAAGATATGCCCTTTAAATTCAGTTTTTTCCTCTGGAGACTTTGTAAGCAAAGACTCCCCATTGGAGAAGTCACTAGATGTATGGGAAATGGGGAGTCTGTCCATGTTGTTGTTGTGAGGAGGGAGAGCTAGAAACATAGGAACATCTGTTCTTAAGATGCCCATCAGTCATGAGATTATGGAAACACTTTGCTAATGCTGTTGGGGTCACTGGACCCTTCATTCACCTAAAAGCCACTATCTACATGTGGTGGAATGAAGAAGGATCTCATAAGCTGAAATCACTATACAAGGCTATTCCAGCCTTCATATTATGGAAAATTTGGAAGAGAAGAAATGCCATTTATCATGGGGGAAAGATGTCAGAATGGGGAATGATTGGAGAAATCTACAGGAACATTTTCATTTTAGCCAAGATAAAATACCCTTGGCTGACCCATATTCCTGCTACTTGGCCTTAAATTGTTCATTTCCTTTAACAATATAAGCCTGGCATTAAAGCTAAAGTATTGTTTTGGAGGCTACCAGAGCAGGGCTACTTCAAGTGTAATACAGATGCCACCACCAAGGGGATCCAGGTCCAAGTTCAGGGGCATTTTGCATCAGAGATTCTACAGGAAATTTCATGTATGCTGAATCAAAACTATTGGAGGAGGGTTCTTTTTTACTGGCTGAAGCCATTGCCCTAAGAATGGGAATGGAGCACTGTGTTAACTATAACATTCTACCTCTTGTGATAGAAACTGATTCTTTATGCCTAAAGAAAATCTTAGATGGCATCTGGGAGGTGCCTTGGATCATTTCAATGGAGAGCAGGAAAATGCAGGCTTTAATGAAAGGGACAGACATGAGAATAGAGCACACCTTCAGAGAAGGAAATAAGTTGGCTGCCTATTTTTCTAATCAAGTTTTCTATTTTGCAGGTACACAAATATTAAGATATAATGACACACTTGATTTATCAAGGGAAGCTAAGAGCATTATTAAACTAGACAAATCACAAACACATAATATTAGAATACAAAGGTGTCAAAATGAGAATTTCACAATCCCAACAACAACAATAGCAACAACACTACAATAGTCTCAACAATTAGCATAAGCAACAGTATAAGCAATATCTTAACAGAGTCCAACAACAAAGCATAAAGGGATAGCAAGTAGGATATACTTATAATTGACCAAATAGAGGGATGGTTTACCTTGTTCCTGGACACTGATGTAGTGGTATTAGCTTTTGCTCAACCTGCAAAGAGAAAAGGAGTAAGGTGAGTTAAACAGCTATAGGGTCAAGTAAAGGCGAGTCTGAGTCAAACCTTTCTATCTCACCTTAGGTTTACTCTTTCAAAGATCTCGTTTTGTGAGAGCTAATCTCCCCAAACTGGAAACACCATAAGTTCATCAATACTTTGGAGTGTGAGATGAAGAAGTCTTCACCAGGATTGGAATCAATGGCATTTGTGAGAGCTTTTGAATGTCGTCTGATAGATCCCACCCAAAATCAAACCTCAGAGATTTGCTTGAAATCATGGGATCTAAGAAAAGAGGGTCTGGTCTCTTTCTACCGGCAATTTCTCTTTATCAGACCTCTAATTCATGGACCGGTGCATCTTTGAAGAAGAAGAGGATTTCTTGTCAGCAGTAATGTGGTTTCACCTGAACCACAATTTTTTTCCATTTGTTTCATTTGCCTTTTGCCTTTTGATTTCTTTAGTTTCCTTTTTCCTTTTGCTTTTTGTTTGAACTTCGGACCTTTTTTTTGGCTTAGCTACTTTTGGGATTTTCCATGTACATCATTTTGTTTTAATAATATGGACCTTGGATCTGATTTTTTTTTTTAAAAAAAAAAAGACACTACACTTACTTTTTATTCTCCACTTTTCAGACCACAATGTTCTCCTCCCTTATTCTCTTCTTTTGTTATCACTTTACTTTCATCAAGCATCGGGTGTGGCTCGTATTTCACTTTTGTGCCTTTTCTTTTCTTTTCATCTTTTTTCTTTTTCATTTCACACTCTTTTTTTTCTTTTGTAGCACACCAATCACACCTGTTATCTGCCTTTTCAACATTCACCCGGTCTTTTCATACCCCACTCTTCCTATTTACCCTTATAGTATCCACCCTCAACTTAGGCGTTTAGCCTGAGTTGAGGTACACAATATAAAGGTTTACAGAAATAGGGAAGGTGAACAGGCTAACAACAAAAGGGATTAGTTCAGGCTCAAATTTGAGGATCAAAGGGATTCGTTTTTCATTTTGTAGGTCATTTGGCTTAAGTGGAATTAATTTGAAAAGAGCCTATGATCATTTCCTAACTAACTATTCTACAACCAATGCAAGACTAACCAGGAAAGTTCTAGATTGACACACACAACAAGAAATATACAAACAGCTCACTCACATATGGCACTGAGTTCAGACTGACGATTAGCTAACTATCAATTCATGCATCAGCTTAATTTACTTATCACATTCATACACATGTTGTCACTCACAGATCCATCAAAGTCAGTCTTAACAACTTATTTCACAAAAATTTGGAGGGGTTTCTATTTTCACAAAAAAAAATCAAATGAGACCATAGGCTACATTAAGTTCCTACCTTTCTTCTGCAAACACACATCCTATTCTAAACATGCTGGTTAAGCAAAAATTTAAAAGTCCTTAGGGAAAGAACACAACAAGAAAACTCCAAGGACGCGGGTACCTTGTAGATACCCTCATGGGTTGCCTCTCATGAGCATCTGATTTAACATTGTGGCAAAACGCGAGTGTTTTTGCTACTCAGACTTTGCCAAAATACTCTACAAAATCACCAGATGACCAAGCTAACCTCACCCCATTAAAAAAACTGTACACTGGCCCCAATGCATTAAAAATAACTAAACAAGGGAGGCGAGGCATACATGTGGCGCCTAAGCGCAGTCATCCTGTGTAGTCATTGGGCCCGCTGATCGGGTCAGTTTAAACATAAAAACTTAAAAGTAGTTGACCCTTTGACCGACCCAGACGACGGGCTATCATGACGCTCGTGGGATATGCGACGTCCCATCGAACTGGACTTACTTAGCATTGGAGACCCTAGTTCCCACGCCCGTCAGGATCTGGGGATGGGCCAGTGACTTTTCCTTTGCCTCTTTTGTCTTCACGCCCATTTCTCACACCTGTCGGGGCTGCAATGGCCCATCATGTCTGGCCTTGGGACTGAGGCAGTGAATTTTTCTCTATTTTTTTAACTAACACATCCATTTCCCATAGGCGTAGGACCTGCGATGGCCCATCACAGGTGCCCCTGTGACCCTTTTTCAGCAGAATTTCCTCTCTTCAACCTTACCAACCCCTGAACACTTAAACAAATGTTAGTTCATGTGTTGCCTCCCATGAAGCGCCTGATTTAACATCATGGCACGATACAGGCTACTTGGTTAATTATACTTCACCAAGTTCCCAAGCTTCCACCATCTTGATCTCTTCAACATCTCTCAAATAGGCTTTTACACGTTGACCATTTGCCTTAATCCGTTTGCCATCTCGATTATCAAGATCTATAGCACCATGTTGGGAAACTTAAACCACTCAAAATGGCCCCATCCATTTAGACTTAAGCTTGCCTGGAAATAAGTGCAGCTTTGAATTGTAGAGCAGGACCAGCTCGCTCAGCTGAAAATATCTTTTCTCAATCTTCCGTTCATGGTACATCTTCATCTTCTCCTTATACAGTGTTGAACTCTCATAAGCATTAAGGCAGAATTCATCAAGTTTATTTAACTGGCCAAGCTGCTTATAGGATGCAGCACACCAGTCCAAGTTCAGCTTCTTAAGTGCCCACATGTCCTTATGCTCAAGCACCACCAGAAGATGAAATGTTTTTCCAAACACAAGCTTATAAGGTGACATGCCTATAGGAGTCTTGTAGGCTTTCTGATATTCCCATAGGGAATCATCTAGCTTCCTAGACCAATCTGTCCTGTGCATATTCACCGTCTTTGCAAGGATGGATTTAATCTCATAGTTGGAGAACTCTACTTGCCCACTCGTCTATGGATGGTAAGGTATCACTACATTGTGCCTCACCCATATTTCTCAAGTAGAGCTCTAAATAGCTTATTGCAAAAATGAGACCCTCCATCACTGATAATGGCTCGCGGTGTGCTGAATCTGTAGAAGATATTTTTTTTCAAGAACATTGTGACCATCTTGCCTTCATTGTTGGGAAGCGATACCGCCTCCACCCATTTTGATACATATTCAACAGCAACCAATATATACCTCGTGCTATTTGACATCATAAGCGGAACCATGAAATCAATTCCCTATACATCAAATAATTCAATCACGAGAATAGGAGTGAGAGAAATCTCATGCTTATTTGATATGCCTCCTTCCCTTTGGCATCAAGAACGGGCATTCGTGTACTCATGAGCATCTTTGTGGAGGGTCGGCCAATAGTAGCCGTATTGCAAAATCTTGTGGGCTATTTGGGTACCACCATGATGCCCCTCTACAAGAGAGTAATGGCAAGCCTTAAGTATGTCCTCCATCTCAGATTCAGCTATGCATCTCTGAATCATGGTGTCACCACATACACGGAACAAGTATGGCTCTTCTCAGAAAAACTTCTTCACATAGACATGAACTTCCTCCGTTGATGGACTGTCAAATCTGAAGGAACTATGTCACTTGCTAAATTGTTGGAAATATCTGCATACCATGGGATCAAATCCTGCGACACGACCAACACTTATTCATCTAGAAAAGAATCATCAATCTCAAGCTCATCTTTTAACTGCAACATAGCTTCATCTTCAAATCTAGACAAGTGATCAGCCACTTGATTTTCAGTACCTTTGCGATCCTTGACTTCAAAGTCAAATTCTTGCAACAGCAGCACCTAACGAATTAACCTAGGCTTAGCATTCTTTTTCGCCATAAGATACCTAAGAGTTGCATGGTGTATATGCATAATCACCTTGGTTCCAAGAAAATATGATCTAAACTTTTCAAAAGCAAACACCACAGCTAGCAGCTCTTATTCGGTCACGGTGTAGTTTTTCTGGGCTTGATTGAGTGCTTTCCTGGCATAGTAATTGGGTGCAAAATCTTTTCTTGTCTCTGGCCTAGGACTGCTCCTAGTGCTACTCCACTAGCATCACACATCACCTCAAATGGCTCAGACCAATTAGGCACAACAATAATAGGGGTTGAGATTAATTACTAGGCACTCGAACACCTTCAAACACACTTCATCGAACACAAACTTCACATCTTTCTCTAACATTTTATACAAGGGATGTGCAATCTTAGAGAAGTTCTTTATAAACCTGCGGTAGAATCCAGTATGTCCTAAGAAACTTCGAATACCCTTTATTGAAATTGGAGGAGGCAGTTTTTCAATCACCTCTATCTTAGCGTTGTCAACCTCAATCCCTTTATTTGAAATTCGGTGGCCTAACACTATACCTTCCTTGACCATTAAATGGCACTTCTCCCAGCTCAATACTAAGTTACACTCTTCCCATCTTTGTAGCACACAACTCAGATGGGATAAACAACCATCAAATGAGTCACCAACCATAGAGAAATCGTCTATGAATACCTCAATAGTATCCTCCATCATATCAGAGAAGATCGATATCATGCATCTCTGAAAAGTTGCTGGTGCATAATCTAAATGGCATCATTTTGAAAACAAACATCCCATATGGACAAGTAAAGGTTGTCTTCTCTTGATCTTCAGGAGAAATCAAAATTTGATTGTATCTTGAGTAACTATCAAGAAAATAGTACCATCCTCAACCAGCAAGACGGTCTAACATCTGATCTATGAATGGCATTAAAAAATGATCCTTCTCAGTCCATGAGTTCATCTTTCTATAATCCATACATACATGCCAGCCTGTAACTGGTCTCATAGGAATCAGCTCATTCTTAGCATTTGGAACCACAGTGATTCCACCTTTTTTTGGCACACACTGAACCGGGCTCATCCACTTGTTGTTCGCAATAGGGTAAATCACACATGCATCCAGGAACTTGATGATCTCCTTCTTGACCACTTCTTACATTGGTTGATTCATCCTACGCTGATACTCAATACTCGGAATGAAATTTGGCTCAAGCTGGATTTTATGCGTGCATATGCCTGGTGGGATGCCAATAATGTCAGTAATACACCACCCAATGGCCCTTTTGAACCTCTTTCATATAGACAGAAGTGCTTCAACTTGCCTTTCTCCTACGTCAGCTACAATAATCACAGGTAAGGTGTTTTTGGCTCCCAGAAAATATATTGTAAGTGTGATGGAAGTTCCTTGAGCTCCAAGACTGGAGGCTCCTCAATAGATGGTCTGGCTGGATGGGTTACTCTGTTCTTCAAGTCCAGATCAAGCCTCTTTGGAGCATAAGAGTAAGAACCCATACTAGTAAGTGTTTCCACTATGTTAGCATATTCATTAATGTCATCCCCATTAAAGTTCATGATTACGGCTGCAAGTGCTTCAACACCAAGTCGCTCCTCAACTGGGACGGACAACTGCTCTTTGTCCACAACATCAATCACAGAGACTAACCTCAAGTCATCATGGTGCTTCATAGATTGGCATAGGTTAAAAGTGACTTTCTCATCATTCAGCTTGAATTTTATCTGCCTTGTCTCCAAGTTAACTAAAGCATGTCCAGTGGCAAGAAATGGTCACCCCAAGATGATTGGAATTACAAAGACTACCTCACAGCCTAGAATCACAAAATCCGCTAGAAATATAAAGGACTCTACTTTCACAAAAACATCATATAAGATCCTTACTGACCTCTTCACAGTGCGATCTGCCATCAATAGCCGCATTATCAACAATGTGGGGGCTCCTAAGCCCAACTATCTGAACACTGCTAAGTGAATTAGATTAATGCTCGCACCCAAGTCACATAGTGCCTTGGAAAAATAGAATTCCCCAATCGTGCACGGAATAGTGAAGGCTCCAGGATCTTCTCTCTTTTGCACAAGAGAATGGAAAGCTACTGCACTACAATGGTGCAAATTATCTGCAGGCTTAAAACTGATAGTTCTCTTCTTCGTTACCAAGTCCTTCATGAACTTTGCATAACCAGGCATCTGCTCTAGGGCCTCAACTAATGGAATATTGACTGAAACCTGCTTCAACATAGAAATGAATTTTCTATACTTTCCATATTCAGCCTTCTTGGCTAGTCTCTGTGGGAAAGGAGGAGGAGGACGAGGCATAGGCTTTACAACTTTAGTAACCTCCTTCTCCTTCCTATTGGTATCAGTTGGCTTTTTTACAACTTGAATATACTCATCACCCTTTACCTAAGACTCAACCACAACTTTAACTTCATCATTTTTAGGATCAGTTTGATCCTCAACAACTGTAGGGATCAGAGGGTCAACAATCTTCTTTCTACTTTGTGAAGTCACCGTCCATGTAATGCTTATCATTCTTTGGATTCTAAACTGTATCACTTGGAAAAGTGCCCTTCTGATGCTGATTTAGGGCTGTAGACATTTGGTTTATCTGATTCTCAAGTCTACTTTATGGCGACTGCATGTGACTCCACCTTCTGACTCATACCTGAGATGTCAGCACACATTTCTTTCAAGTTACAATCAGTCGACTCAACCTTCTGCAACTCCTTGGCAATCATCTCTTTGATAATTAGCTGATCAGATCCTACTTCATGATTACTGATAGGGACATATAGGTCATTTCTATCATTGTTATAGCCATCCCTCGTGTGCCAGTCACCATCTTTGTCTCTACCCCTGCTCCTGTCTCTATAGCTAGATCGGTTGTAGTTATCATCTCGATCTCTATTCCAACCTTGGTTTTCTTGAACCATTAGCCTAGAAACCCGCCACTTGATCATTCAAATAATTAGCTTTTTTATCAGATTCATGCATATCCTATCTTGGTGCGTTACCTTGTGAACCTATAGCATTCACCTTCTCTGCTCCATTATTCAGGATTTGTTTTGCAATTAGATCTATAGTTATTTTTAACCCTGCAAAATCTTGTCTAATTTCCTGCAACTCTTGATAGTCTATGGATTTCCCAACTGCATAAGTTCCTTATGAACTCTCAGCCTCTCTCATGTGCCAGGCTCCATTCGTCTTGATAACTATATCAAGCATCTCCAAAGCTTTGGTGTAAGTATTTTCCATGAACGCTCCTCTAGTGATTGTATTAGCTACTGCCTTGGTGTTTGCATTCAGTACTCTATAGAAAATCTCCGTCAAATGATCCACAGGGATTATATAATTCGGTACCTGTTTTAGCTTCTTATTGAACCTAAGTAATGTTTCATATAGTGCCTTCATGGGCAGCTGCTTAAAGTTATAGATCTCTTTCTTGAGCTGCAACATCCTTGATGGAGGAAAGAACCTCTCCAGAAATTAATTTCTCAGTTCAATCCATGTGAATATTGAAGCATCAGGTAATTCTGCAAGCCACATAATTACTTCTCCAGTCAAAGAAAATAGAAAGAGTCGTAATCTGATAGCATCTTGATCTACCCATGGGAGGTTGTAAGCCTTGTAGATCCCCACAAAGTTCGTCAAGTGCAAGTTCGCATCCTCAGTGGGCTTGCCAGCAAATAGTCCTTTCAAGTTCAATAACTAGATCATGATGCTAGTAATGTCAAACTTTGTAACTTTGGGCAAAGGTGGCAATACTATGGGTCATGTTGTTCCTGCATCATCAACCTCATCATCATCAAGATTGTAATGAGAGACGTGTTAGGGTTGCTAAATCTGTCGACCTTTATTCCCTCTTGGTGCAACTGGATCTTGAGGTACATTTCATCAGGTTGCCTCTTCTCTCGCAGCTTAAGCATTTAGTGTGGATTGACAAGCAGCTTCTTGTCTATCTTGCCGTGCTTGCTCAGCTTGAGCATTATGTTGAGCAATTGCTTCTGCATCTTGTGCATCTTGAACAATTTGAGCATCTTCTATTGTCTTTTGCCTCTACTATTCTTTGGCCAACATCCGTGTCGTGATCTGTTCAGGTGTCTCAAAAAATCCCTCTTTGACCATGTTTCTCAGAGTTTGTGGGAGTTTGGGATCGAATGGAATCACGGGATTGCCTCGACTTCTTGTATTGGGCATGCACAAGTGTGCAACATGTGGAACAAAAAAAAATAGCAGAAAACGTAAAATCAAGAAATAAGGACTAATAGTGAAATAAACACAATTTCTCTTAATTCTAAACCTTATTCCCCGGCAATGGCGCCAAAATTTGATACTCCCAAATTACACCTCTTTTTAGAAGCATAAAGCGGTCGATGTTTATTCGCCACAGGGAATATGGTAGGACTAGGGTCAACTATGTTTATTCGCACTCTTAGCTATTTATTTCCTTCAAAGGGGGGGTTTAAAGTAAAAGTAATATTTGTAATTTAGATTCGAACAAGTAACAAGGTAACAGTTTTAAGTATTGTAATCAATGGTGCGTCTAGGGTGGTGTTTCCCATGAGATCATAACGTAGTAAGGCATTGTACTTAGTAATCTAGTTTAGTGCATTGCATGCAAGATTGGTAGGTTGAGTTCTCCTAAGAGGATGGTTACCAAAATAAAAGAATGTCACCACGCAACTTGGTCAATCTACGGGCATTTGCTTTTCTAACACTTACCAGTGATCCCATATTAGCTCTCCCCGGGCAAGTTCAATCTAATTAGATGAGGGTTGGTAGCCTCAAATCTTTGTTGTGTAATTCCCTTTCCCATTCGTTATCCCTTTGGTCAAAAAAGTAGGAATAAGGCGAGTTCTAACATTTACAATTGTTAAAAAGCAATCAAAACGAGAGGAAGAACAATACATACATGAACACCGTCCTAGGATTACCAAGTAATTTGCCTACTTTGTTAATCCTTCATGGTTCCCACAAACCTAGTTGTGGATTTAGCTACTCATGTTTGTAAGAAGACAATCGGATTTAGATGAAGAGATCATGATTATAACTTACAATAACAAGTAACGAAATTTGAAATCTTGAATTCTCAAGAACACTTCAATAATCAATAACAATAATTGAATTCTCAAAAATTGTGTTATGATGTCTCAATTATACGTAAATTATGTGTATTAATACGTAACATTCCATAACTCTTGCGTAACTACCAAAATAAAACCTAAAAAATGTATTTATAGATAAAACAGACCAAATCCTAACAGATTTAGGAGAGTTGGTACGTGGCAGTTCTGATGGATAGGTCTCACGGGACATCATGGGTTCCACGGGCATCGTGGGTGCCCCTCGGTCTTTCTTTCAGTTTTGGTCCAAGTCATCTACCTCATTTCCATGGACCAGGTGATGGGCCATCGTGGTTGCCACGAGCGTCTTGGGAAACTCATTGGCCAAATCATCTAAGTTCCCATTGGCTCTGTCCAATCCCAATGGCGTGAGCAATATCCCATCGTGGTTCTCACAGGTATCATGGCAGGACTTCAGTCTTTGCTTCTAGTCGTTAGCTCCACTGGTTTATTTCGAAGGCCAATTCTGACGTCACATCGTAGCTCCGATGCCCATCCCATTAAGTTGTTGGATGGATTTCTGCTTCTAATGCCTGTTGTCTTATTCCGACGCCTCTTCCCACGGGCCGTTGTGGATTCCACGCCCGTGGGACATGCCTTTTAGCCCAGAAACAACAATTTTTATGTCTTTTGTAATTTAAATATTTTTCTCTGCACATGTATCAAACGAGCATCATATCTAACAAAACACACTTAAGAACTCTCAAAATCCTTAATTTTAAGCGTCAAAAATGCCGTAAAATCCTGGCACATCAGGGATAAAACATAATAATTTTAGTATTACAACGTTATGGCTGTGCGTCGCATAACACCTTAGAAGAATCTCAAGTTATCCTGACGCTATATATGGTTATTCGTCACTAAGGGTGGCAACGGTACCAGAATCAATACCACCGGACTGATAACAATTGGAATCGAACCAGAATTGATACCCATAAATTGGCAATTGGACCGAAATCAAACCTTACCATTACTGGTAGTTTTTATAGGACCCGTCTCATTCCATTAAAAACTGGGACGGACCAGTATCAGTATTGGGTCGGATCTAGGACCCTTCAACCTTATTTTTTTAATTATTTAAAATTAAATTTAATTAAAACTTGATTATTTATAATTTAAAAAGTTAGTTTACAAATTTTAAACTATAACTTATTTCATTTTTTTAATATATAACTTAATAAGTTAAAGACCTAAAGTGTTAAACTAATATAAATTTCTTAATTTCAAACAATCAAACTATAACTTAAGTTTGAAACCTTCACACTTTCAAACCTTTTAAATTTCAAACTATAGTAAACTAATAAGAATAACTTAAATTTTAAAAATTTAGACTATTTATTTTTCAATTTTAAACTTGAAGTGTGAAGTAAGTTAGTTAAGTAAAAAATTTCTTAATAAAGTTGTGAAAATTATATGTTTGTTAAAGTCTTAAAAATTGAAATATATAAAAAAGACTTGTGTTAAATAGAAGACAATAATTAAAGAAAATTAAGGCGAATAGCTTATAAATTTATTCATATAAAATAAAATGGTATTATTTGTATTACAAATATAATTAGAAGAGCACATAATCTACGTAGCCACCTTCTAGGAAGGGTTCTGTTTGAATTAGGCCTCGGTTATCATACTAATATCTGTAAGGTCTAAAATAGTATAATCTTAGGTTTTCTAACATTTTCAGTGAAACCTCATCCGAAATTGGTTGTCGTGTTTGTTCTTCCATTGCATCCATGCCATCTTCACTACTATCTGCCAATACAATATCTAAATCTTTTTCAAATTAGGGAGATAAATTTGATCGCCCATAACTTTTTCGCTCGGCATTGATTCAATATATAAGCAACACTGATATCTCCAAGCTGTCTTTTGCTAATGAATACATATGCTCTCCGATTTAAAATCTTGCCACAGTGAAAGCGCCCTCCGAAGCTACTGAAGATCTTGAATAGCTAGCACATTTCGAACTACCTTGCAAAAAAAATTAAATGTCTTGCCGCGGGTCCTCCACCATTCCAAAAGTTGAGGTTGGCCTTGTGTATTTCTAATAATTTTTAATCCATGATTAAGATATTCATCAAAATTATTCTTTTCAGTAGAAGTAAGACCAAGATATTCATCCATCATATCATCAATATTATCATCATATCTATGCCTAGAAGTGTCACGTTCTTCGTTATGTACTTTATTTATTTTAAGGGCATTATACAAGTCATACAATTTTCTAGATTTGCTCCTTATGCTATTTTTAACTATTGCCGCAGAAGGTACTTTCTCAAATTGAATATATAAATTTGTATATATTTTATCAGTCATTCTTGATGCACCTGTTTCTTTGTAGCTGGGTTGAATAAACAAGCACTTAAATAAAATTAAGGAATAGGAAAAAATATTTTTAAATTTTTTTAATCATTGCTGCAATTGATACTTTAAACCTTTCAATTTTTTTGTATTTAGTAAATTGAGAGAAAATAGCACATATATTTGGTAAGACTGAAGAAATAGTTAGATAATAAAGTCCAGATATTTGATTTGTAGCTAGATAAAAAAAAATTAAAAGTTCTACAAGTTCCTTTATGTCTTGCCAATCACGTTCACCAATTTTTAAATCTATGTTGGTGTTATGACAATTTCAAACCATTTGTATATACAGTCGATAAACATAAGCAACATCAAGCATTTCATATAAAAAATTCCATATAGTAGCCACTGATTTTGGAACTTTTCTAATCGAAAGATCAAAGTCTCACAACGATTTCAAAATCTATACATCTACTTCTTTTGGTATTTAAAAATAAAATGACAAGCAATTTCAATTTTAGTACAATCATTATCATACATTGCTATACCATCTCTTACAATCAAATTATATATATGTGTAACACATCTAATATGGAAACGATCATCATAAACTGGGCAAAGTCTAGGTTTTAGATAATTAACAACACTTGTATTGTTAGAGGCATTATCTAGGATGACACTCATTACTTTATCACAAAGTCCAAAAAATCTAAAACATCAGCAATAGTAGTAGCTATATAACTACCGGTTTTCTAACATCATAAATTTTATAGCCTATAATTCTTTTTTGCATGTTCCAATTTTCATCAATTCAATGGGCAGTCACAGTGAAATAATCTTTACCATTAATATTACGACTCATATCAAAAGTGACAGTCACCCTATAATTATAATAGGAAAATAGTAGACGAAGATATTGATAATGTTGATCTTGAAATTCAAAAATAACATTTTTAATTGTCTTACTTGAATAACCTTGAAAATATGGATTATACGTTTCTTGAAAATAATGAATAAAATCATTGTTTTCACCAAAACTAAAAAGCATGTCGATAACAACAATCATTTTAGCTAATTTTTCATGATTTGTTTCTCTACTATATGTGCTATGTGTACTAGGGCCAGCGATATTAGAAGAATTTAACTGTGATTGAACCATGTTACAATGCTTTACTCCTACAGATGTACCAGGAACAGGAAGATCATATTTTTTTAGCATTGGTTATAGCCTTAGCTTGCACAAATTCATGTTTATAATATTTTCTTAAATGATTAGCTAAATGTCCTGTTCCATCTCCACTTTTCTTTGTTCTATGATTCATAACATGTTTATATTTTTTACAAATAGCTTGAGTTTTATTCTTATTTTGATCAAAAAATTATCACACAATAGATTTTTTTAGGACGTTCAGCCTTAGGCTTAGCCGTACTAGGATGTACAGGGGGAAGGGGGACATCAGTAGAGGGACTAGTAGGTGTCTCCGTTTCATCATAATCATCATCATCATCATCATCGTCATTTTTTAATTCTACTTCTTCATCTATTTCTTCATCAAAATTACCAAACCTTCTTTCTATGGATTCATGACCTAATTAAGTATTACTATCAAAATTTAAAGAAGTTTCATCGACATGCATAAAATCATCCATATTCATTCTCATTTGAGGCATTTATCTAGATTTAGATTTAGAAGAACTAATATTTTTATTATTATTTTCTGGTCAATGCTCTAGAGACCTTATCAAGAATCATTAATTTAGTTTTACCAATATTTTTTTGATCGGGATCCATATTAAAATTAAAGTAAATATGAGAAGTAAGCAAAATAAATATGATACAAAAACTAAATGCAAAAAATTAAAAGTAGAGAGTGGAATGAATGTACCAAACGTCTACATAAAAGCAGACGTATATAACCAAAAGCCAAAAATTGAGAAATGAAACTTGAAGCTTGAAAATTACTCCAATATAATTTACCAACTGCCGTACTAATAAACTAACAAATATTTAATCATAGTAGTAGAGAGATTGACAGAATATAAAATTATAGATGGGAGAGTAGAAGAAGAAGAAAATTTGTGAGTAAAAAATAAAGAGGTGCAGGGTATTTATAGTTTAGAAATAGGACTAAAGTATAATTTGAAAAAATTTGGGGTATTAAATAAAGTTAGGAGGGGTAAGGGGTGTTTGGGCTATTATAATCGTTGTATGAGGCCCACTAGCCATTGTAATGGCTAGTCCCAATGGTAAAAAAAATTTATAAAAAGAAAAATGAAACAAATCTCAGGACAATCGAATCGGACCGGGATCAGTACTAACCAGACTGGGACCATCTGATAAAAATTCCAGGACCCGTCCCCCTAACCCTATTGGTACCCCCCCTCCCCTCCCCAACCCCCATCGGTACCCTAAAGGACTGATAATGGACCGGACTGATGATGATAACTACCAGTTTCGTTCCCAGTCCTATTCGTCGCACAATACTTGAAAGAAATTCTAGGTTTTCTTAAGATGATTGTGCAACTAATAGGGTGTCCTCAGTCCCAGATTTTCACTGAATATAAAAGGTATTATAGGGAGAGAAACCCATGAGAGAGTACAATATAAAGGAGAATGACGGCATCGCATAATAGGAGAAAGACGGTAGAATAAATCCTTGAACTATAGTAATTAGTTACATAATTGGATTGGGTTTATAGAGTTAATTCCTATACTAACTAGATGTAGAATTATGCTTTACATATTGAAGCCATTCACGTTAGAAAACAAGAAAATATAGAGGGACTTCACTTCATAAATTACTTTGTTTATAAATCTTTTTCATGGTATAAAAGTCACACTTGTGTAAGCCTTGTCGATGGTGGGTCAGACTTCAACTGAGTTTAGAAAAATTTTGAGAAAGCGGGCAAATCGAGTGTTGAGTCTAGGAAAATCCCATGAAGTGGGGGCAAACCTCAAGGAGGATGTTGAATCCATAAGAGGGGGTGAATGTGACACTTTAGTTAAGGATTAGAGTCCCACATTGGTAAAATATATGAGCAATGTGGGGTATATAAATAAGCAGGCCTTACACACTAGTGACTCATTTTAAAGCTACATGGATCTAGTCCCAGAGTGAACAATATCACTAGCGGGCTAGGCCTTTAAATATGGTATAATTAAAGTTGTGGTAAATGAAAAAGATGAAGAAAATGCTAATCTTAAGTTCATAGAATAGGAAGGAAAATATGTGTAATGACCCATCCCATCGTTATTAAAAGGTCACGATAGAAATGATCGAATTAATATTTTTGGGTTAAATAAAATCGTGGAATTTATTTTAGGTTATTTAAATAAAGCATGAACATAAAATGTGATGAAATATAAGTTGCCAATGCTCTTCATCGTGATGAACTCTCATCGTGATGGCTCATAGCAGCGAAAAAGGCCTCATTGCGATGGTCCGTCACAATGAAAAGGTCCTCGTCATGATGAGGTGCGAGTCAAAATCCTGAATTAATATGTTTAGTCTCTAAACTCTTTTCCAAAGATGAGGAATTCTCCTAAAAATATTCCAGCACTATATCAACTCTAGAAAAACAATAAAAGAGAGGAAAAGCTCTCAGAAAAAGGGTCATATTCTTCTCCTCCTCGTGGTGACTCTCCCTTCAGACTTTTTGGGACGGGAATGACATGCAAGTTGCATGCATCTTGGCAGTAGCTCAGCAATTGAGGTAGGTTATGGTTAAATAATAACAAGATTAGATTAGTAAATATAATTTTGGTATAGAATTGATGGAGACAACATGTGTAGGCCTTCGGACAAGAATTCTAAATAGTAATAACTGAATTTAATGGATAAAGCTGGGACTTGTGAATAATGTTGTGTGTTTGTGAGATATTCATGAAAAGTAATGCTAAAAATGTGTGAATTGAGGCTTAGACCTTGTGCATGATGAATAGGTAAAGTCTGAATCATATAGAAGGCTAGGTTGCAAAGAGAATAATTTTTAGAACGACTCATAATTTAATTGTGGTGATTTTATGATGTCTATGTGAAATGGTTGTAGTCCTATTGTATTATCTTGGGAATTCTTAGCAGATCGGGCTAATAGGAATTCCCTGAATTAGGGGATAAAATAATGGCTAATAAGAATTACTTAAAAAAGGGTTCAGTAATTATGGGAATTGGTTGGCGTTAAAGGTTAAGACAAATTATGATTCTATTTCCTGCGAATGAACTCTATGTTAAACATCAGTAAGAAGGGGTGAATTGCTAGACCTGAGTATAGGGTTGGGACATGTTGTGCGATGAACAAGTTAAGTGAAACTTGTATGCCTACTATTTAATTAGAGTTGAGACTCATCTTATTACATGATATGTGATAGAATTATGTAACTCGTGATTGGTCTTCAGATATGTTTTAGCTATGTATATGCTTTTATATTATGCTTGAATAAATAGGCTACATGAACAGGAAGTGATATGTGAATTGAAATAGATAAGTGTAATTGTATCTTAGACACTATATATATATATATATTTATGAGGGATAAGTCTGAGAGTCTAGTTGCATTGATTCGATACTGATATAATTATTGTGGATCAGATACCACGCCGGTATGGTATATAGACACCTAGGGTTCCCTGCAGGTCATGGTTAGTGGGCAGAAACAAAACTCATAGCATGTGTGTATACGCTCTTGCATATATCACTTCATATGTCATTGCATTTATCATTGTATGCTTCATTGTATTGTTTCATGGTTATTCATTACAAGATGGTGTTGTGGTTATAAATAAGGTCTGGAGGTACTGGTTATATTGACGAGCGATAGGTGAACTTTATCTCCATGTGTGGTGCATTCCTGTATATGCCTATAGTAACCTTTAATGAATTATGTATAGTTGATAACATAGTAGTTAACCTAAATCGAATAAATCACGTAGGTTGGTATGTCTTGATATCGGTTAGGTATGTGGCGGGAGGCTGAGTAAATGGCTATTGGTAGTTATACTGAGTAGACCCGTATGAGAATGAATGTTTTATTTACAAATACCTTGCGAGTCAAATTTCCGAGCGAGAGGTGTGTTGTGATTAGACCTAGCAGCTGTTGGGAGAACTTGGACAGTGAGTAATGCCTTACCACTAAGCCTAGATGTATAAGTAACATTAGGTGTGAAAAAAGAGAAAGATAGTGGGGAATAGAAAATACATCTTGATTGAATTAAATACTGGGATGTTGAGGATAAGTGAGAGGCACTTGGATATGATTAATTGCATGAATTATCTTGTTATATGCTGAAGTGGAAGTATCTCTTTTAATATCAATTTATAAACATGATTTACGTGAACTAATCTTAGTCGATCGATGATATCTACCAGTACATGTAATTGTACTGATACTACTCTTGCTACACCTTCTTGGTGTAGATGTATGATAGGTTGGCTGAAGTTTGTTCTTTGATTGAAGAGTCTCCGTCAACAACTTTCGTTCTCTACTCTTCAGATGAGAGTTGTGTCTTTTACTTTGTTGTCATGTTTTTTCTTTAACAGCTCTTGTACAGGCTTAGACTAGGTATTATGAAAATAGTAGTATTTTGCATAGTTAACAACTAATTTGAATTAAATTGACAAGTATTTTATTGAGATTAATGCAGTTATTCTATTTATCAATACTCTTGAAACTGTTTAAGGGACCTTTGCATGTTCATGGTTGGGTGGTTTAGGGTTCTCCTACACGAATAGATTAGAGTAGGTGCCCGCACGATCCTACTATAATTGGGGTCGTGACAATTGGTATCAGAGCCCAGGTTACCAGTCTCTCATGTACAAGAGCAATGTCAAAATAGAGTACTGCGGATTGGTGTATTGATATCCACATCAAATCTTCATGAAGTTATGATGGCATCTAGGTGTAGTTTTACTTTCTTCTTTCCTATCGTGTTGTCCCGGTCAGTTATCTCCCTGGCTAAGTCTAATTGGTATCTAGTCGATTTTACTTGGTATCTTAACATAATTAGTCTGTAGTGGGATGGAACCAATTGGAATCTAGCCGGTTCCAATTGGTATCTCACCCTAAAGAGCCTTGATGAGGTGTTGACTATGTGATTATTTGCTATTGATGATGTTTTCAGTTTCTGACATATGGGCCCATGATTGGTTATTATGTTCTTAAGTAAAAGAAGAGTTCATAAAAATTATTGAGGTTATAATGAAGTCGTTATAGGATGAGAGTTATGAAAACTTGCAGTTTAATCATATTATTACGAATTCATGCGTTGGAAGTAAGCAAGGAATAGACTTGTATAATTGTTTTAAAATTTTCCCAATTGTAGCAGTGTTCTGCCCAAGTCTTCGCCATGATAAGACGTTCCTCGTCATAGCAGTCTATCGCGATGAAGAAAGGGGTTGTTATGATGAAGCCCTTTGTAGCAACGAGCTAGAGCCTGTCGCGATGAGCCACCGCAACAAAGCATGAAACAGCATGAAACAGAATTTCAGTTCTTGTCCCCTGTTTTGGGACTTCACTCATGTGAAGCAATTTCCAAGGAATTTAAGGCATACAAAAGCTATGTCATAGAAGTTTCGGATTACAAATAAAGTCATTGTTCAACAAGTGACACCAATGGCACTGTAAATTCCAAAACAATATAAATAAAAGAAATTATTCGAGAGTACGAAAATATAAAAGATTTTCTGATAAGGGCCCTCAATGGGCAATAAAAATAGTAATAAGAAGGGATAGGGGTGGGGAGTGCGCTAGTCACTCCATCAACTCTCGGTACTCGAGGTACTGGAATCTTCCTCGATAGACCTGCTGAGGAAGGAGAACTCTTGAACATCCTCCCGAGTCACTTTGGAAATCTCATTGCCTAGAATGGAACCTTTGGCAAGGTCCTTGATTCCTTTCCACATCCGCGCCATCAGCTTATTCTGGGAGCAACCCTTCTTTCTTCAAATTCTAGATCCTCCTAAAGCTCCACTTGGGCATGTGCCAGGGACTCAAAAGAGAAAAGGGGAACGGAGGTACCTGCTGCACCAGACGGTCCAGCGGTCGGAGGAGGCACTGACTCCAATTAGACCTATGATAATCCCTCTAGCATGGTCCTCATCACCGTGACATCTCCCCTGAGTGACTCTAAGATCACATTACCCAATGCCGAACTAGTCCTCAATCCATCACTGCCCTGGCTGCTACTGTTACCCCTCTCCAACTCCATCTTCCTCTTCTTCTGGTTGCAACTGGAATAACCTTTCACCTATATAAGGTCAAAGGGCTTATCAATGAGGTTGATGTGGTCAGTAGGCTCCATAGGCACATTTTCTCGCCTGCACAGAGTAGAGATGAGTGAAGTGAAACAAAGATCCCTATTTTGCAACTACATGAAAAATCTCCACTCTTCCATGATTCGTTCCCCCACATTCACAGGCACACCCTCCATCAAGAAAGCAACCATCAGGGCTCGATCAAAGGTCAAGTCCAAATGTTGCTAGAAGGACAAACCCTCCTAGCCACAAGCTGTAACCGCATACATGTATCTAGGGTAAAGTGAAGACTAGTGATCCCCATCTGATACCTAGCCCAAGGGACCGAATCCCTATGATCCTCTTCCACCAGTGTCCTCACCATCCATTACCTATCTGTGGAAGCCCATCGTGCCCGATATTCTGTCTCACCAAGATTTAGCACCCTCAGAGCTTCATTAATTTCCACAGCAGAAATTCAAATATGTTCACCTCAAATGTCGACTATAGTATTGGGAATACTCCGGTTGACCCTGGGGATATAAGCACAGAACTCCCAAACCCAATTTTCATTCACTTCCTCTAGAATATGCACAAGAGGTAGCCACCCTACTTCTACTAGCCGGCGGTAGAACCCCGATGCCATCTCCTCGATCCCAGCCTGCCAGGTTCCCTCCTCGGACCGAAACCTAAAAGACTCAGGGTTTTCAACTACCTCAAAGCATACGCTGACGCCTTCTTTTTTTGCATCAACACACCAACCAGACCAACTCCCTAAGTATCACAATACACAGTAAAAGTCTCACCTTCCACAAGCAAGGTCAAAATAGGCGTTGAAGCCAACAACACCTTGAGCTTTTGAAAGATCTCCTCACACTCACCGGACAACAGAAAACCAACATTCTTCTGAGTCAATTTGGTAAAACAAGACACAATAGAAGAGAAGCCATGCACGAATCATCTATAATAACCAGCCAACCCAATAAAACTCCTAATCTCAGTAGGTGAAGTAGGTCTTGTCTAATCTCGAACCGCCTCAACCTTGGACGGATCTAACATATACTATCCTTGGACACCACATGCCTTAAAAATACCACGGAACTAAGCTAAAACTCACACATCGAGAACTTAGCATACAACTTCTCATCCCTTAATCTCTGGAGTACAATCCTTAAATTTTTCACATGATCCACCTCATTACTGGAATACACTAAGATGTCATCAATGAACACAATCACAAAGGAATTAAGATACGATCGGAGCACCCCCATTCATTAAATTCATAAAAGTCGTCGGGGCATTAAATCCAAAAGAGATCACCAAAAACTCATAGTGGCCATACCGAGTCCTAAAGGCTATCTTAGAGATATTAAAAGCCCTAATCCTCAACTGATGGTACCCAGACCTCAAGTTAATCTTTGAAAACACCAAAACACCCTGAAGTTGGTCAAACAAATCATCAATGCGCGGATGAAGATACTTATTTTTGATGGTCACCTTGTTCAACTATCGATAATCAATACACGTACGCATAGACCCATCATTTTTCTTCACAAACAACACTGGGGCACCCCAAAGAGAAATAATCGATCTAATGAACCCTTTACTCAACAAACCCTGAAGTTGATTCTTCAGCTCCTTTAACTCTGTTGGAGCCATCCCATAAGGAGGGATAAAAATGGGCCTGGTGCCCGGATCTAGATCAGTAGCAAAATAAATATCCCTATCCAGAGGAACACCTGGAAGATCCAAATAGAACACATCCAGAAACTCTCTCACCATCCTCACCGACTCCAAAGAAGGTGGGTTAGTACTAGATCCGTTGAGCCCGAATAAAAGAAATAACACTCTTAGGGTATGCACCCTGAGTACCCTTTCACTCTAACCTCGGCACACCTGGCATAACCAAAGTAACAGTCTTGGCACAACAATCCACGATATCATGATATGGGAAAGGCAATCCATACCCAAAATGACAACAAAATCTACCATACCAAGAATAATCAAGTCTACCCAGGTATCATACCCAAAAAGAGTCACTACACAAGATAGGTACACCCGATCCACCACTAAAGAATCACCCACAGGGGTAGAGATGCGAATAGTCATATTAAAGGACTCACACATCATGTCCAAACCTGAAGCAAAATATGCAGACACATACGAATAAGTAGAACCAGGGTCAAATAATATTGAAGCAGATTGAAGGCAAAATGGGATGATATATATAATAATTGCATCAGACGCCTCTATCTTAGGCCTACCTGAGAATGCATAACACTTATCACGTCTGCCTCTGGACTAAAAAACTCCACAACTACCTTCACGAGCCACCGAGGCTCCACCTCTACCACTCTGTACACCTTCTCTATACTGTGGTGCTAATGCCAAGTAAGTTTGTATCTGAGAACTCTGTTAGGGATCGCCCTGTCCACGCCTAGGGCAATCCCTCGCAATATGACCCAACTCACCACAATCATAACACCCTCTACCTGGAAAGGAATTTTGTGGCTTTCTGAACAAACTAGAATGACTACCATGACTGAAAAGTCCTGCATGAGCACTCCTAGACGTCTGCCCTGAATCTGACCACTCGAAGTACCAAAACCTGAATAACCACTGTCAGAATATTGGAATTCTTCCTGAATGCGTCAACCCTACTGATAACACTGGCCTCTACCTGAAAAGTCTTTGCCTCAAGATAAAAACCCACCAAAATAACCATGTATACGAAACCTCTTGTCGCTATGCTCTTGGGCCCTGTAATGAATACCCTCAATCCTCCTGGAGTGATCACCTATCTGCATAAAAGTGCCCCCAGTAGTCACCAACTGTGTTGTAGCTAGCTGAAGAGAAGTAGTCAACCCTTTCACAAACTTTCTAACCCACTCCCCTTTTGTCAAAATACTTATCAAGGCATGCCTAGACAGGGCATAGAAGAGAGTCTCATACTTGGTGATGGATATAGAACCCTACTCCAATGCATCAGACTCATCTCTCCACCTCTCTCTCAAACTATGAGGCACATACTTCTCCAAAAAAGTCTCAGAAAACTGCGTCCAAGCCAAGAAAAGTGATCATGCTGGCCTACAACCAAGATAAGACCTCCACCACTATTTTGCTGCCCCAACCAACTGAAATAGAATGTAATCCATGTCGTCATACTCAACCAAACTGAGGTTATGCAATCTCTCCTAACAGCTAACCAAAAACTTATAAGCATCCTCATCGGGTGCCTCACTGAACTTAGGAGGACCCAACTTCATGAACCTATCAAACATCTTCTTCTCATCTAATATCATAACTGGTCTAGGCATAACTGGTGGACCAATAAGTCGGACTGACAAACCATCAATACAGGGAGCCATAGCAGCAACAGGTTGTGCCCTTGGAGTCGGAAAACCCTGAACATGTACCCTTTTTGGAGGCTGAACCTTGTCTTTAGTTTGAGATCCATCAGGTATGATATGTAGAGCTCTTGTCTGAGACATATCCCCCCTCAATTAACTCAAGAGTCAAATCATGGTATCCTGTAGTATGGGTGTAGAAATAAAACCCTGAGGAACCTGGGCTAGCCCCACACCCTCCGGCTGATAGGCTGCATTCTCTAACTCAACCTCCGATTTAGGGGATGTTGCCCTGTCATGTCCCCTAGCTGGAGCTGCACCACGAGCTTTACCTCTACCTCTTCCACGACCACAACCTCTACCTCAACCCCTACCTAGGGTCCCAATCACAGGCGCTGGCCCATCACCCTCGCTAGCACCAGATCACGTCCTCTCCATAGCTAAAAGAGTAAAACACAAGTTTAGAAATCAAAGAGTGAATAAGTCGCATGATATGGAGTTAAAGATTAGAATTTTCCGTAGAATGTCCCATAGCCTCCCAAAGATAAATACAAATGTCAACATACCAATCTGCGAGACTCTACTAGATTCTTGTTATTATATTCGTGAGACTAGCGAACCTGGTGCTCTAATACCAACTTGTCACAATCTAAAATATGAGGGTTGTGATGGAACCTACCTCAACCAAATCCATGGTAGGTAAGCCTAACTCAATAGACATAAACATTCTAAAGGTAAGATAAATAGCAAAGATAATACGATACATGTCCCAAAAGAACTCGAATCTATAATAATTAAAGGAAAACCAAATAGATGACTCAAAATATCCTAAATCTCAGTTGTTACAAATACTAGAGCAGCCCCTAATCCAAAAGTCAAAACTGTAATACACTATCCAAAAGTAGAAAAGACATAAATAAAGATAGATGAAGCTGGAACAGACTCCAAACTCAAGAGCTCACCACAACTTTTATAAACAGTAACTCCTCACGATCTCTAGCCATGGGGTCTACTCATACCAGGATCTGCATCAGAAGGATGCAGAAAAGCAGGAGTGAGTAAGATCCAGTTGTACTCAATAGACATCATAGGCAAATTGAGCTTAAGCAGTAACTATAACGAATAAAGAATACTAACATAACCTTGCACGCATAAAAGTCCCAGCAATTTAATATCAAATAATAACATAGGATATCTCAGTCAAACCATAATCCAAATAATAATAGAATGCAATGATATAGGATGATATGCAATAGCCAATGTCTACTAGTGTACACCCCCTTCTCAGTCTATGCTAGAAGGTGAGAGACATGGGGGATTCGTGAAGTCCATATATCCCGCCCAGAATCCTACCTAAGACGAAATTAATAAAGTAACATATATTTATCCCCAGAATTTTGTATCAGACTGAGTAAATAAAATATCATATATCTTTTTCTGAAATCTTGCATTGGGCTGAGTAAATAAAATATCGTATATCTTTGTCCGAAATCTAGCATTGGACTGAGTAAGTAAAATATTTCATTTTCTTTCAAAACTAGTGCTTCCATCAGTACAGCTCAGTGATTCATGAGGTGAATGAATGAATATGCATGCACACGAAATAACATCAATGCACTTATATAGATATGATCAAATCTCATGATCACCATAAGTTCACGAACACTGGCCACGAGCCTCGGTCTCAATCCAGAAGTCTAAGTCCCTTATTACCCACATAATATAAGCCCCAATTTGGATATTACTATTATAATTCAACTCCTTTTATATTTAGATCCATGATTTCACCTAAATCATAATATGCTTTACATGATAAGTTCTCACTCAAATAAAATCTAAAGAAAGTTTAGCAATAAACTACATCAAAGCCAAACCGCAAAACGCTATGCGATTACATTTGAGCCTTTACTTTACAAATCACCTCCAAATGCAATCACTATATCAAAAACAAGTTCTACGTATAAACACGATTCCAATGATACCCATATTGCTAAAGCTCTAGACTAGGTCCAAAAATTCAATCCAAAAGTCAACCCCAAACCCGTAAGGTCAAAACCAAAATTTACTTGAAATTCACTTTACCCACAACTTAAGGAGTTCAAATATGAAATTTTATAAAAAACGAGATTAAATCGAGCTTGAAATCATCGAATTACCAATCTTTAACTTTACCAGGAAATTCCAAAATTCCAAGTTGAAAAATAAAGATTTGAAGTTGAAATCATGAAATAATCATTGGGGATTGTGTAAAAGCAGTATAAGAACTTACCTTATCAAAGAAATCTCAAAATCTCACTTTGAAATCACCCAAAATTGAGTTCTAGAGCTCCAAAAGTGAGATATGGGTCTTTGTGTTCAAAAGAGAAGTATTTAAATCTACCAGGCAATATGTTCATCGCGATTGCGTGATCCACTATCACGATCGCGATGACCGCTAACATTAACCCTTCACAATCATGGCAAAGGCCATACGATCGTGATGCACAATGAACCTACCTATCCTGATCGCGACCCTGCCATGCGATCGCGGTGAGGAAATTTCACATGCACCAGCAACAACAACACAACAAAAGAAAGGATCAAAAAAATTTCCAATTGGACCCTCAGAATTCATTCGGAATCTCATGAATACGAATCAATTATGCTACTAGATCAAAATTGACATTCTGAATTCAATAAAATCTTCGGAATCACCAACGGAGGTCGTTATCAATGAATGTTGACTGAAGTCAATTCTAGGCCAAAATTTTTAACTTTTCAATTAATGGCTCAAAACGCATCTGAAAGCCTCAGGGCCCAAACCCACAGTGCTACTAGCCTAAAAATAACATTTTGGAGCTAACAAAATTGACAAAATTCTCATATGATGCTCTGAACTCTAAATATTGATCAAAGTCAATCATATCAACTTCAAAGCCTTCCAAAATGAAAAACTATCATAGAATCCAATCAAACACCTCGAAAACTGTGTCATCCACTTTTGGAGACCACAAATAGCATAATTCAATCACGAAAAGGGGCAAAATAATCAAAATATAAGAAAATATAAAATCACTATGAGAGTTATTACACATATATCCTGCCCAAACTCGAACTAAATATTATGGTATATATGGCCCAAACTTGAATCATGTCTTAAATATCTTACCCAGACTCGAACCAGGGCCAAATTGTATTTTCCTTCAAGAAAAGTATTTTCCATAATACCATTTCAGTGATCTATAAAAATAAATGATTATACAAGGTTCACAATAATAAAGTAAATTTTGAATGCAATAGATACATATACGATACATTTTTTAACTTATAAGCATTGACTACAAGCTTCAATTTTAATGACTTTCTCGATCTTGTCTGAATGCCATAATTCCTCAATTAAACTTAAGTACCATTCACATTATATTGATAATGGCAAATTAACCTCTCATATAATCCATAATATATGAAACATGCCAAAACATAATATACAAACTAATATTTTCGAATCTCGAGTCATTCATTGGTAAATAATCCTCATTTCAGCTATTATAATATCAAATAATTTCAATAACTACTATAACCCGATAATATTCTTTACACAATAAATTTCTACCCAAGCTAAGATTGAATAAGAGTAAGCCATAATCTACCTCGAAATCAAACCATAAGCCACAAACGATCAAACCAGAGTCTTTCCCTTTTGAATGACCTAAAAATATTACCAGTCTGTCAAAAATATACTCTATATATGAATATGATTTTATCAATACCCATATCTTAGTATAAATATTTGGGTCAAACTTGAGTCAAAAAGTTAAATCATAGAATTCAGTGATAAAACTAAAAAATTCTTTTGAAATAATGTTACCAATAAGATAAGGAACTCAAATATGAAATTTCATCGAAAATGAAGCTCAAATACGATCTTAAATCATCAATTTACACTCTCATGAGTTTTGGAGAAAAAGTCTCAAAAATCTATTTTTATATGCGGTAATTTGGTAAAATACATAAAATCACTGGAGAATTATCAAAAGGAAGGTTAGAATCTTACCCCCACGAAGAATTCTCAGAATAGCTCCAAAAATCTTCTCAATTCGAGTTCCAAATCCCCAACAATCCAAATATGAAGCTTAAGTTTGAATTTGAGATTTAATTCTGTCAAGGTAACAATTACACTTTACGATCGTGGAGGATCTATCGCGATCATAGCCACGACTCGATCCATACTCTCGCAATTGTGATGCACAATCTTGGCCCAGCCCAGAAATTCCTCTTCGCAAATGCGAGGCCCAATCTTGTGAATGCAAAGATCAAATCAGCACTACTTTGTAATCGCGGTCTTCATCTCACGATTGCGTACACAAAAACTAGTGGCACTAGCGCTAGTGCATCAATAATGGTCTGAAATTCAAATTACCCCTCAGAACTCATCTGAAAATTATCGAACACAAATTAACAGTATGAATCAATCGTAAAACATATTCTGGACCTGCTGGAATTGTCAAAACACTATTCTGAGATCATTTTACCAAACATTGACCGAAGTCAATTTGAAACGTAAGAAAGCTTTAAATTTTTACCAAATGACCAAAACACCCCAAAAATCTTGGGAACTTAACCAAGCCTCTAACTAGGTTAAAAATTACCCTCTGGACCTAGTGAAGTCATCAAAATTCAGATCCGACCTCGCCAATATCAAATATTGACTTTGATCAAGCTTTCAAAGTACTAAACTTTCAAAATTGAAAAACTCCTCAAAAACTCATCTGATTGCTTCAAGAATTAAACCACCCATCCCCAAAAATCATAAATACCATTCTAAAGTTATGGGGAGTGTCAAACAGGAAAAAAACAAGCAAAAAGTCATAAAACGATCCTGATGGTCATTACACTTTAGTTGTAGCAGTTGCTCCTTCTTTGAGATTCTTTGTGTTGACTCTCTCACTTTGACTCTTCTCTCTTTTGGTCAGGGGCAGATCCACAGTATTGGGTGGGGGTTCCCGGGCACCTCCACCCGCTACCGTAGATTCTATAATTATATAAAAAAACATACTACAAATATAAGTATTTGCATATGGAAACCCATAAACAATTGAGTGGTTGGCTCAATTGCATGAAAGGAAGCCCTAAAATTCCTTGAAACCGCTAAACTTGAGTTCAAACCCTAATGGATGCATCTTTTTTTTTAAGACACATTAATTTATTTTATTGGGAACACACAAGCTTAAAATCCTGGATTCGTCTATGCTTTTGGTGTAGTCAAACTCTACAGCTTTATGTCATGGTGTTTATATATGATTAAATAGTTGTCTTGTAGTTCTCCAATTCAAACAAGAATTGGTTCAAGTGTTTCTTCTATTTTCAAGCTAATTAATTTCGTCTGTTCAATTTATAGTAATATTTTCATATTTTGAACTCTATTTTCTGGTAGAATTAGATTGAATCATAATCCCAATTCTCCAAGACTTCAAGAAACATCTTCTACAAGTTAATCCCCAATTCTGCAAGAGGAACATATTCTTTGATGAATTCCTCTGGCAGTGTTGTTAACTTCTTCAGTTCTTTTTGGGGGTCTGTTGAGGACCTAGTTCTTGAACTTCATTCTTTAATCTTTCTTCTCCATATAAATTGTCGCTTGTACATGTTTATCAATCATCAAAATACCATATTGCCTTAAATATAGATTCAAAGATCATGGTGTTTTAACAATGTAGTTAAGAGTTCACTTGACGAGTGATTATTAAGTTGAGTGTCAATCACGTCTCACCTCAATTATATTTTTGAGTGTGATATGAAGTTTCCGCTTGACATGTGTCATGTTTACCCTAATTTGAAGGATCAGAGATTGGAACAGTTGCGGGTAATTTTCTTTTCCTACGAAAAGTAGTATCTCTACTCTTAAAGTAGAAGTTTCATTTTCAAAAATAAAAATAAAAATAGTACTAGTGCTTTTCATGGTTCAAACGAACTTTTGGTGTAAAATATTTTAAGTTTAATTTTTTTTCATTAATTAAAGATTAGGTAAGCAAACTACATATTTCCCCTTCCTATATAACAGGTTGTATGAGATAATGAGATATTGACATATTAACAGGCCTTTCAAATTCCAAACAAAACCTTTTTGCTGACGGAATAGTAATTGGACTTAATTATTGTTATATATTCTTAGATGTAGATATCTTTTTACTGATTTATTTAATGATATACAACTTGTTAGTGTGTAATGGTCAGATTAATTTGAATGGTTAGAATTTAGTTAATGAGTTTTTTTTTAGTGCGTTATTTTGAGAAAGCATGCCGTCCATGTGATTTTAAATTGAACGGTTATAGATGGTCTAATCAATTCAAACCCTTTGAAAGTGCCATATCTGATCTCATGTAATGATCATCTCTTTATTTTTTTTCCTTATTTTCTCTGACATCAATTCACTATAATACTTATTAATTTATTATCCTACATGGATCTCACATTTTGAAAGTCACTCCATTTGTTAGAAATTTTCTTGCAATACTAATTTTCTTTTCCTACGTACGTTCCTGTTTCATTTGGTTTTCCAAAGTGGGATCAAAATATAGTAATTAATTAACTTATAGAAAATCAAAACTACGTGATCCAATTTTCTTACGTCATATCTTGGTCGAACTAAATTTAACATAGCGAAACATTTGGTCTTCAAGTTTGTTGATTGTATTCTTTAATTTTGATCTTGAAATATTAGTTGTGCTGGTAAGTAGTATTGTGTCCTGTAACGATATAGATAATGAGTTCACAGTGCTTTCCTTTTTATGGTTTAATTAATTTACAAAAAAGAGTTACTTTCGTGAATGTAAGGATACGTTATTATGATTTGAATTGGAGGATCGTAACCGATGACTAATGGGCTCGTTCCCACAAGGACGTCTCGTCCATTAGTCCACTTAGTCAATCGTCTAGGGTCCCATATTTTCATATATGATATATATTAATTTTTTTAAAAGACATTCCGTGGAGAGAGAGATTGTCACGACTCAGCTACCGGGTCGTGTGGGCACCTACTCTAAGTCGCCTAGATAGGAGAATTCTTACCACCCGATTAAAAACAGGCAATGCGGAAGTAAATAGGAAACATAAAGGTTTGCCTTAATGAAATAAAACTCAATTTCAATTCTTTGATTACAAACGTAAAGCTTTTCAAGATACACTGAACTCCCCCTAGGAACTAGTCTAAATAAGTACAAGAGCTTCTAAGAGAAGTATAAAAATCAAGACAAGACACAGCTCCCACCATAGGAAAGAGAGGAGTAGAAATTGTTGGAGATCACCATCGTCTTCATCTAGAAAATATCACTGATCCTGCAACCAGACTCTACCAAATGGCATAGCAAGAGTAGTATCAGTACAAACAATACGTAGTGATAGGCTTTATTGGTCGACCCGAATCCACTACATAATATCATGTAAATATTCAGAAGAAACATACAACTTGAAAGTTATACAGTCTTGGTCCTTTATCAACAACCCTTACTACCCAGAAGGATTATCCATGAACCTTATACATCCTTCCCCAAGCCTCCCTAGCTCATTCCGCTATCAACTCTACCATATATTAGAAGATATTCCATCCCTCTACCCCGATTGTAACCTGACCTCTTATAACACTAAGACTCTTCAAGTTCACCCATCTTGCCAACCCCTGGAATTACCTCACGAGCTTTCACCCTATGATTTCAATTGCTAACTATCCCTGTTAGCAGGTTTGCCACTCTCACTTAAGATTCTAAGTCAACAACCTTGACCCATGACCCTTAGCCCATAAATGGACAACCTGCAAAACCCTCAGTCACCACCCTGACTCAACCACCCTACCAGACATGTCCCAGCCCACATTGACAAACATATACAATGTCAACACATCATTTCAAATTGTCCGGACCACCCAAGGATCCCTAGGACATCGTCTACAGTGTTTAACATGCAATCCTGGTCTACACAAGAACCACACCAACATTTAAACACACCAACCAGATCACTCATGGACCAACATGTAATAAATGTATTACAACCATAAGATGGTTCACTCATGAAACTCACACACCGAAGAACAATTAAACATGTACCAGGTGCGGTACTCGAGCCAATCATAATAGAATTTGTACCAGGCATGGTACCCAAGCCAATCGATAGATATCTCGTACCAGACGTGGTATCCGAGCCAATCGAAGAATCACAGATATCACATAATCACAATCACAATGAATACAACTTACACTTGTAAAGACAATAAGTATTTAAGACAAGTTCATTGCATGAGATTAACAATAAGATATCATTTCACATTTGTTCCTTAAACACGTATTGTACAAGCAATACTAATGAAATAGTTAACATGCACACATAACATAGTTTGAGTCACAATTCAACCATTACCTACACAAAACTATGGCCCATCGGCCTAACTTATATGACCCTTTCCAACAGATTCCCGGCTCATTCAATTAGCACATTAATACATGAAACTCAATGCTGGACCTAATTAGGAGTACACATGCTCCACAGGAAATCCCGTTCTTAATACCACGAACTCAGTACCTTCCCTGTTCATCCCATTTTTCTTATTTATACAAATTCAAAAATTCGTTATGACCTAGCAATCTCTTTACACTTAATCATTATCGGTGTCATGAACCCACCATAAAAACTCAATTACTCTAGGGTTAAGGATCATAACGTTAAATTAAACACTCAAATACAGGGTCACACCACTCATAATAGTAAAATTCCAGCCCCAACCTGCCAGCTTTAATATGTTTTCCGAAGGCCTAAGCATGAAATCTCCCGTCAATCTACAACATATTATGCATTCAAAACAGGTCTAAGCTACTCAGTTAAACCTAGCCTACCTGGACGCCAAGTAGCTGCTTCAGAAATTTGAACACGATCTTTTGACTCCGCGGAGGCGAGTCTTGACGGAAAGTTGATGTGGAATCCATGGATTTTACTCCATTAAAGCCAAAATCCCTCCTCTCTAGTGCTTCCAAGCTATAGGGCAGCCTAGGAGTGGTTTTGGAGCAACCCTTGTCTTATTCCAACTGAAGAGGAGAAGTCCAAATATAAAAAATCATGTTTCTGGTTACTGATTCTGTCAGCCCGCTATAGCAGCCTGCCGACCGCTACCGCGACGGCGCTATAGTGAAAAAATTCTTGCTATAGCGGGATGACGTCATCTCGAACCAAACTTCAAATTCCAAAAAATTTTGTCGTGTCATCCCAAATTAAATCGAAAGCGTATTTTCATAGTTTCTATAACCCACAACGAGATGCCTTTTAATAACGACTGAACAGATAGTTACAGAAATTCACGTAATTCTACAACATATTAGAGAGTATTTAAAGTGTAAAAATTGACCCCAATCCACCGAAGTTAAGACCACGATTAGGGGTATACAAAATCGAACCGTAAATCGAATCAAACCGCAAATCGAATCAAACAGCAAAAAAAACCCGACTAATGGTTTGGTTTGACTTGATTTGGTATTGAAAAAAAAAACCGACTATAATTGGTTTGGTTTGGTTTTAACTAAAAAAAGTCAAACCGAACCGAACCAACCCGATATTATATATATACTATTTTTAAAAATATTTTATACATAAAAATATTTATTGTGATGTAATTTATAAATATTTCTTCAACTTTTTCATAGTTTTTATCTTTCAATATGTTATTTCAAGTTTAAACTTAGAATTTTAAATGGTTCAACAAGTCTTTTTACAACCTATAGATAGTAGTAAATCAAATAAAACCCAAATCAATACGAATGTTAACAAAAGATTATTCAATCCAACACTAGAAATGACAATCATGTTAGATATTTATTCTTTAATTTTACATAAATGCATAAATTAATTTGTTTTTCTGTTTAATATTTAGCCATGTAGTTAATACTTATTAGACTTATTTTAGCATGACTTAATACTTTTAAATTATGATTATTTTTATTATGACTTATTAATATGCAATATTTATTCCATGCGATTTCATTATTTTTTTGGTTGAATATTTTATTGTCATCACTCACTTCATAAATTTCAAATAAAATGAATATATTTTGTGTTGTTTTTTTAAGAAATACCTTAGATACTTGTATTTTGCTTGGACTAAAGAAATATTTTGAAGCACAAGTTAATTTATATATTTGTATGAAGACTTTATCGAAAAAAAACCAAAAAAACCAAAAAAAACCCGAGAAAACCGAAAAAATCCGAAAAAACCCGAGGTTGGAAAACCCGACTTTCATTGATTTGGTTTGGTTTATAAATTTAAAAACCTGACACTAATAATTTGATTTGGTATTTCAAAAATTCGAACCAACCCGGTCCATGTACTTCCCTAACCACGATCATATTACGATTAATTTCAGTGACGTGTGAAATGAAACCAATCACATTCATTTGACTTCCAATCTCTCCAAATTTAATCCTTCATTTGCATTAAAAAATTCTAAAATTTTCTCATTGGCCCATTAAAGAGTGACAAGTACTCCCTTCGTTCATTTTTACTTGTCATTGTTTCATTTTTTGAAGTCAAACTGTATGAACTTTTACCAATATTTTAAGATGTATTTATTCATCATATTAATATGAGAAAGATTGCAACTTATAAATTTTTTATATAGCTTTCGACCATCTAAATTTTAAACTTAAACTATTAAATTAATTTACTTCAATTTAACTTTAAAATTTAGTCAAATTGACTTTCGTAAAGCGAAATATGACAAGTAAAACTTGATGGAGGGAGTACTATGAAAATAGTTAAAACCAGACATTGGGATTTATTTATAATAATAATAATAATAATAATAATAATAATAATAATAATAATAATAATAATAATAATTATTATTATTATATTGTCAATGTTACTGTTACTGAATTTTCTATCAAGTTCTCATCAGGTGAAGATTGATGGTGAAAACGTTTAGCCGGACAAGCCGGCAAGCTAAGTGACATAGTCGCCCACACAAGACCTTTCAACAGAGTATTTTTTAATTTATTTTATTTTACTATATTTTAAATATCTCTAAACAAGAAACGGTACTGTTGAAGTCACATGAAATAATTCACAAGGCAGTATGCATTATTTACTAACTCAAGACATATTGCTAGTGCATTTTTCAAGGAGAAAAGTACTTCAAAAGCTGTTCTATTTGGCACTTGTATTGGTCAATTTATTCATATATTTGAATTCGATCATCTGCTCAAAGTGCATTTGATAGTTAGCAGACTTCAATACCTGATTGTTATGCATTCCATTTAGTTCGAACTCTCCCATAAACAAAAGTTTGATATTTAAATGAAGAATGTATACGGACCATGCCAATTAATCACCAAATTTTACGCCAGTCAAAGATTTCTCGATTATAAAAAATTATAGTTCCTCATCTAATAACTATTCCATTATGAAATTTGTAGGGCTAGATCAGTCAAAATATATATTTTTAGCATGATGTAATATTTTTTGTTTTCGGTCAAGCCCGTCTGTTTTTTGCCAAAAGATCTCAGACCAATAAGAGTGACTAGGGGCAGATCTAGGGGGTTGGGAGGGTGTTCATTTGAACCCCTCGGTAAAAAATTACATTATATTATATATATTAGATAATTCGTATTATGTTTTATGTATATATATTGATTTCGAATCCCTTGAACACAAGACAAGATGTTGACTCAGTGGGTTAGGGGTTCAAAACTTTTCTTGAGTTTCCAAGTTCTAATCCTAGGGACTGCATTTTATTTTTTGAACCCCCTAAGTGAAAATCTTAGATCCGTCACTGAGAGTGACCTTGTAGTACATATATTATATGTAGCTTCTCAATCTTTTCAACTATCAATATAAGATCTCTCGGCCCCTAGAACTAAGTCACACTGTGGCTCATCACCGTGATTAACTGGTCAATCTATGAGATTCACTGTGTTTTACTCACATGATCGATCGAGCATTTATGGCCAATAAAGCCTAGAGCTAGCTTCTTCTTATGTGTGTGCATCCAAATTACTTCTGACATGGTAAAGGTAGTAAGTCGTGCCCAAATTATCACTCTGCAATCTTTATATCGTCTTGCCAAATCATTGACTCTGATATTAGTTGTTGGATTAAACCAATCCACTTTCGGCCAATCTTGCACAATTTTTTCAAAAGGCGTCATACCATAAAAAATATGTTTACACCTTATATGTAATTTTTCAATCTTTTCAATTTCTTATACGAGTTGTTCGCACGCCCACCAAAATTATTTCTGAAGCTACCGAATCATCACAAGTGTGAAGTTTAAGTGGACTCAAATTATTATTCTAGGTTTTACAAACAAGTTTTATGCCATTTAGCTTGTAAAATAACATCTTGTAACTGAGCTTTCAAATTGATGATTTCCAAGAAAATTGGATCAAGTAATTACTCTATTAAATTGTTGTTTTGTTCTATGTTTTATATCTCAAATTTGTCTTCCTTGCCTATGAATGTACACAGAGCTTAACTTTTCTTATAAAATTTTAGTATTTGGAAGAAGAACAGAACTCATATATTTGTACAAGTTAGAAAGAAGAAAAAGCTAGAGACAAGGATTCGTAGTTCTAGTGGTTTCTGCAAGCTTTGAGGAGCATGGAACTTGGAAGCAATCAAACTTGATGGAAATAAATATAATTCTTTAAAAGAGAAATACATAGATTAATTTTACTGACGAATCACATCTTATTCTTTCCTTGTCAATTTTTACGCCATAATAAAAAGAGTGAATAGGTAAAAAAAAACCTCTAAACTATCACCATTTTGCGAGTTCATGTATCTTATTAAATTATTGTGCGTTCACGGAATCCTCTTGAACTATCATGAAACTCACATTAAAATACTTATAGGAGAAATTTGACATGCTACGTGAACATCACACTTCAAATTAAAATTTCCACCAAAGAGTTCAAAGTGGCGGTATACATGGAAAAAATTTGAGTGAATAAATTAAGACTCTCTAAACTATCATTTTCTTGCAAATTTCATATTTAAACTATTGAATATTCACATAAGCCCTCTAAACTACCATGAACTCATTGTAGCAGTAGACTCATTTTTTTACGATTTTTTTCATCTCCTACGAGTCTTTCAACAAGTTATTCTGAATATTTTGCCATATATTCAATCATAACTTTGTTTTCATTTAAAGGGAGTTGTAGTTTACTCTTATAAAAAGGGACTGTAAGCTCAAATTGCACGGTCGGCTGGTTGTATTAGGTTGATGATCTGAGTTTGTTTATTTATTTATTTTTACTAGATCTCAAATTTATTTGGTCAATTTCATTTTTCACATCTCAGAATAATTATAAGAAAGAACGCATTCCACCTGATGACTGACAAGAGCAGTAAAAGCAATGTTATAATTTTGGTACAGTATAGATGGGTCATGACACCAACACTTTTGGGACTCGTTTGGCCATAGATTTTCCAGGTAAAATTTGGATTTTTTTTTTTTAAATAGTGTTTGCTCATACAATTTGTTATTATTTGACAAATTTTTTTGGCAAATAAATCAAATTTTCAAATACTACAAAAATTAGTATTTATGCTAAATCTCATTATCTGGGAGCTTTTAAAAATTTAAATTATACACTAAACTTTTATCTTTTACAAAAATACCCTCTATTCCAACAAAAAGAATGGCAAAAAAATAAAGATGTCTATTGAAAATTTAAGTGCAAAATGCAAATAAAGCCTCGGGCTCTATTGTCTATATATTTGCTTAAAGGATTACTAGAAGTTATACAACAGAACTGTATATAAAGTCCTTGTAGGAATGTTTTCTCAAAGTATAAGAAAGGCAATTGATTTCAGATGAAAGGAACAATAGTCGTGCTTTTCACTACTTGTTATTTGTTTCAACGAAGATCCAACTGACTTGTTGTGGAAGTCATGAATCTTGTTACGTCGATGTTTCTATCTTACTATGTAAGACAAACTTATGGTTAATTTTGATAGTTTTTAAAACTTATGGGTATAAATCATATTTCTTAAAAAAGTGAAATATGTTTCCCAAATACTATGGTCAAATACAGATTTGGCTCATCTCCATTACACCTTCTCTTCATTTCCTCAAGTACATATTTAGATGAATGACACTTGTCATATTTAAAATTTAAGGGTCTAGATTAAATTAACATCTTAATCATAGTTAAAGAATAAGTTAGGAAAAAAACTCACTAACTTTGGTAAGAAAAATCTTATCTTCCACAAATTTCGCTCCTCATTAATATCATCACTTTAATTATACTTTCTGAATTAATTTAACATATAAATATAATATTGTATTTTTTATTTATTTTTTGTTGAAATCTTGTAAACTATTTTTAACAGAAAAAATTAAAAATTTAACTTTTATTAAGTAAAAAGATCAGTATTTGGGGAGTAAATTACGCCAAAAATAAAAGAAAAAGAAAGAGGAAAGAAGATATTGTATAGTAGTATTTGCAAAATATTTTAAGATATTTTCTATTTAACAATAAAATTAGTCTCTTTATTTTTAATTATTTGTTGCTTCTTTACCCATGTGTGATCTCATAACTCATTACACCTTGATCTTTGATTTTATTTTTTGTGAAAAAGTTAATTTTTTTTCTTAATTATTTGTTGCTTCTTTACCCGTGTGTGATCTCATTACACCTTGATCTTTGATTTTATTTGGTGAGATAATAAAAAATGGAGTGTATTCTTAATTATAAATTAGGGCAATAATATTAATGGGATGTAAAACATATAGTATGAAAAAATGATATTAATGAGGAGCCAAAATTTGTGGAGGATGAGATTTTCATTACCAAAGTTGGTGAGTTTTTTTCTAACTTATTCTTTAACTATAGTTAAAATGCTTGTTAAGTTAATTTAATCTAGTCCTTTAAATTTTAAATATGACAAGTGTCATTCATCTAAATATGTACTTGAGAAAATGGAGAGAAGATGTAATGGAGATGAGACAAAT